>CAUYRH010137446.1:0-42566 GCA_963574655.1 Perodicticus potto | reverse complement strand
CTTGATCATGATGTATGACTTTTTTTTAAAATAATTTTATTAAATCATAATTGTGTACATTGGTGCAATCATAGGGCAGAATGTGCTTCATATACAATCAGAAACATTTTGATCTTACTGTGAGAGATAGCCTTTGTGGCATTTTCTTAATCACTATATAAAGACATTGATACTCTACATTTAATAAGTTTCACCAGTACCCTACTAAGATGCACCGTAGGTGTGATCCCACTAATTGCCCTCCCTCCACCCATCCTCCCCCCTCCCCTCCCCTCCCCTCCCTTTCCCTTTTCCCTGTATTCTTGTGCTATAATTGGGTTTTAGCCTTCATATGAAAGCTATAAATTAGCTCTATATTAGGGCTGAGTACATATGCAGCCTTAAAGAAGGATGGAGACTTTACCTCTTTTGTGTTTACATGGATGGAGCTGGAACATATTCTTCTTAGCAAAGTATCTCAAGAATGTATTGACTTTTAAATCATTATTTTGCTCTATTTTTAATGGTTGACGTAGTTATTACCACCCTTGCCGTACCACCCCTTACCTTATTGCATGATACCTTGCAGTCTACGTAGACTTGACATTCTATTGCTCTGCGTAAAAGTAAGATTCTTACATCTATATATTACGACTTACCCCCTTTCTCAGTAAAATTATTGCCTTGTATGTTAAATTTAAGCATGTTATGGACTCCACTAGTGTTATGGATTCTGCTTAAATGGTCATATGTCTTTTAAGAAAATTAAGACAAGAAAAATCCCTATTTTTTGTATTGACCCATATACCTTCCATTTTTCCTGATTTTCATTTCTTTCTATAGCTCTCAATTTCCAGCCTGTGTCATATACCTGCAACCCACAGAACTCTCCTTAGCATTTTTTGCAGTATGAGTCTCCTGACAATATATTCTTTCATTTCTCATACATATAAAGAAATGGTTATTTTGCCTTTATTTTCATTGGATATTTATCAGGTAATTAATTTCTGGTTAACATTTTCTTTTTTCAGCATTTTAAGATGTTGGGTTCATTGGCTTCTGTCCTTCATTTTTCTCTAATATGCATTTCCTATATAAATAATCCTGTTTTTTCTGGGTGTTTTGAGCTATTTTCTTTATCTTTGATTATGGCAATTCTACTAGAAAATGTCTAGATGTAACTGTATGCCTTCACCTCGGTCTGTGTTAGCTGTGCACCTTGGAACTTTATGTTTGAAAAATTTTTGATGATTATTTCCTCAAAAATGTATTTTGGCATATTCTCTCTTCTTCTGGAATTTGAGATATTAGATATTGTTTAACAGATATCAGAAGCTCTCTTTGTATCTCTCTTTTCTTTAGAATAGATCATTTTTACAAATAGAAATTATGCATTCTAAAAGTTCACGGGATCTACAGCTATCGTCTTTTGCTGTTGCCCATTTAGTAAATTTTTCCTTTGAGATATTATAATTTTCATATTTTTTAATAGTTTTGAGTTGTCTTCTGAGAGTCCTCTCACATTCCATGTTGTGGTAATATTGTTGGTTAATTCTCTGAACATTCTTTTAACAGCTACGAAGAACTTTTCTGCTAATTCCGAGATTCTGTCTCATCTTAGGTAGTGTTTCTGTTGACTGTAGTTTCTTTTGTGAATAGGGTCACTTTTATCTGTTCATTTACACATCTAGATAATGATCACATACTGAAGATCGGGGCAATGCATTTAAGGATACTAGATTCTGTTTTCTTTTAAGAATGCTGATTTTTTTTTTTTCTAGCAGGCTATTCACATGTTGGTACAGAAACCTCACATTCTATTTCCCTTATATTGGACAGTAGCTAAAGTTTCCTCTCAGCCTTTTCAAACTCCCAGGTTTTGATGTCTACCAGGCCTTGGACCCTCTGCATGCGTGTCCAACATAGTTTCTAGTTCATATGAAGATTTAGGGGTTTCCCTTTTTTCCATTGTCTTATTGTATTTGTGTTGCTATACAGAAATATCTGAAACTGGGTAATTTATAAAGAACTGGCCAGGTATGATAGCTCTTGCCTATAATCTAAGCACTCTGGGAGGCTCAGGTAGGTGCATCGCTGAGCTCAGGAGTTACAGATCTGCCTGAGCCAAAGCAAGACCCCGTCTCTACTAAAAATAGAAAAACTAGCTGGGTGTTATGGCAGGCACCTCTAGTCCCAGCTACTAGGGAGGCTGAGGCAAGGGGATCTCTTGAGCCCAAGAGTTTGAGGTTCTGTGAGTTGTGATGCCAGGACACTCTACCCAGGTGAGGGGCTTAAGCTGCTCCCACTCGTGGTGGAAGGGGAGGGCAGCAGTGTGTGCAGAGACCCCATGGCGAGAAAGGAAGAAAGAGGGAGAGGATGTAGATGCCAGATTCTTTTTAATAACCAGCTCTCCTGGGGACTAGAACGGGAAATTGTTCATGAGCAGGAGGACAGCACTAAGCCATTCATGGGGGATCCACTCCCATGACCCAAACACTTCCCACTAGGGCCCCCCTTACAACTTTAGCCATTACATTTCAACAGGAAACTTGCAGGAGTCAAATATCCAAACTATAGCATCTGTGCCACCACCCAACACAAACCTGAAGCACTTTTCAGCCTTGAATTCTGTTCTTTGATCCCCTAAACTCTGTAGGACCCACCTCCCCCCCACACACACAAACTTGGAGCACTGTTCAGCCTTGAATCCTGTCTTTGACTCTGTACACTCCATAGGACCCACCTCCCCTGACACACACAAAATTGGAGAATTGTTCAGTCTTGAATCCTGTCTTTGACTCCATACACTCCATAGGACCCCCCCTCACACACACACAAGCTGGAAGCGCTGTTCAGCCTTGACCTGTCTTTGACTCCATGACCTCCGTAGGAAGGCTGCTACTTTCCGACTGAGTTCCAGGTATCCAGGTAAAATCGGGAGTTCACTCAGGAGAACATGTGAGCTAACGTTTCCCTCAGTGCATTTTTCTTCCTCCAAGGGTCAACTGTTTCTTCTCTCTTTGTTTATTCACTGTTTCCAAAACTGATATATTGTATACTCTTCCTAGTGTTTATAATTGTTTGTCTGTAAGACAGTTGTACAAAGGTCAACAGGTACAAGTCACCTGGCCATGATCGGGGCAAATCTCCCTTTTCCACATAGTTTAAACTTCTTGAAGGTTTCCTTATCACTGTAGTCATGAACAAGGCCCACAAAGACTTTATCTTGATTTTTTTTTTCTTTAGGAAAGGGTCAGTGTCTGGCTATAATGCTGTCCATGTGTCTATAAATACGTCAAGAGTGAAACATAGCTGAAATCTGCTTCGTGGGTAACAGTTAAACTCACATCTCAGTGGAACTGCAAACACTTAGTGCCCAGGGGAGAGCAGCCCAAGGGTGCTGTCTTATATTACAACAGGACTGGTTAATCAGCCAGGGACCTTAAGCCGGGACTAATTATTTTTACTCCATAAAATCAGAGGTATTAATACACAAAAAGGAATACCGTGTTTACTTTTTTTAAGGTTAAAAATGTTTGAATTTCCCTAAGAAAAATACTGTACAAATAGAGGATATATCTTATAAGAGAAATCATTTTATTCAGTCTTCTAAACAAGTCCCGCAATATCCTTTCTACTGATGCATAACTACTATTTAATGGCAATACTATTTGCATTTTAAATTACTTTGTGTGCACGGGGTATTTACTCCGATCATAAGAAGCCTATTGCCTGGGGTGGGGGGGGGGGGTTATGCTGTAGTCCTAATTAACTCAATTAAAAATACTACATGGTCCTAGAAAAAAAAAGAAACTTTGCTAATAATGCTGTATCTATTTTTCATCCTGCTGCAGAAAATTAATACATTATTTTCCTTAATTTTTTAAAAATATTTTCTACCAGTGCCCTAAACCAAAGATTCTATTTTCTTATGTGTTATTAATTACTAAATTGAAAGCAGAGTATTTCTGTGACCATAAACAGAGGATTTGATAAGTCTATTGGAATCAATCTACTTCTTATCACTCTGTCACAATACCACGATAATTAGAGTTTGTAATTACTGTGAGGTCCCAGTGTACTCTGCTGATTCTTTTTTCTCAAGTAAATTTTCCTAGTACTCCATTTCACTATCAAAATTTTCTCTGTGTGAGCAATACTATTGTTGTTATAAATTATAACTAAGAGTTTCCACACTTAACAATATCTTATTAATCCATTTATGATTCCAATATGCATAAAGTAAAACTACTAGTTATACTTGCATATATTTTGTTAGTTTCTGGAAAGAGGTACTATTATTTTTATTTCATTTTATTTATTTAGTTTTGCAGTTTTTGTCCAGGGCTGGGTTTGAACCTGCCACCTCTGGCATATGGGGCCAGGGCCCTACTCCTTTTAGCCAAGGTGCCGCCCCTAGGTACTATTATTTTTTCATCATGAAATTGTTACCTATTGTACATAGTATAACACAATACAAAAAGTGAACTAGAATTATAAAATGGATATGTTTAAGTATAATTTTGTAACTGTGAAGTTAAATATTCCTGTAAAGACAAATATTAAACATAGTAATATCTGGATAAGTGTTAAAGAATAGATAGCTCAAAAATAATGAAGAAACAATATGCCAGCCATATTCTTCAGAATATCAAGACAAAGAAAACCAGTGTGGTTCAACCTCATGGCCAATTTTTTTTTTCATTTACACAGTTAATGTACAAACTAATATAAATTTAAGGCAAAACCTGGCACAGAGTATCATATTCAATATTACTTACATTTTTAATTAATTTGGGTATGCTTCATATTTGCTTTGAATAGAAATATATGCTGTTAAATTACTATTGTCATTACAGCTTTATCATTCAACTAACAAGTAGTCAGATTTCTTTTAAGATAAAAATTTTGAATCCTTTCTCCTTTGTAGCATACCACTCAAAGTTGTCTTTTCCTTTAACCAGAGAAATATAGTATCTGTCTTGGCATGGTTAATATTTTACTGAGGGGGGAAAAATTAGACACAGAAGCTTTGAAAAATTCTTCTATTCACAAAAAAATAAACATTCTACTTTGGGGAAGAGCATGATGTGCATTTCTTGTGGAATCCTGGTTAGAAACATGCCCTCCATCGGCAGGTGAAAATACACCCAAGCTGGTGATCATGTTTGGGAGTAGATAAAATGAGAAGTCAAAATACAATTATAAACATAGACTTTTTTGTGATGTATTTATTATCAACGGTCTTGTCAGGTCATTAAGTCACACTGCCGTCATTTCAATTAATGTTTAAAAAAAAACAAACGGGGCACAGTTGTTTTGGTGGTCAGTGTGCTAATCACAGCAGAAAACCCAAACTGCAAGCCTGTCCTCAAGGAGTTTTGCCTTTTCCAGTAGTTACAGAGTAAGAACTTCAGACTTCCCAAGTGTTTTCAGCAGTCCCAAGAGGGCTTTCTGAGAAGGAAGTTAATATATGTGAAATGACACTGGAAAAGTCATTTAGAAGAGGTTACTAAAACTTGAAAGAAATTCATAAATGAATTCAACAGTCCTAGAGATTGATTAAACAATGTTTGAGCTGAGAACTGGCATCATATGCCTCCAGTTAAATTTCAATACTCAATCTCAATGGTTCTAAGGTTACTAATTTCTTTAACTGAAGGTTTTTTTAGCAGTACGATATTCAACTCCTTTAATTCTAGACCTATTAAGACTCATAGCAAAATATGCTATATTATGAAGTGAAATGTTAGTGATAGAAAGCATTCATTTAAGCTGAATGGAAAAAGATGTTAAATACATTTTTTGGTCCAGTGACTACACTGATAATAATAGATAATCAGTGTGTACAACAGCGAGGGTTTAAAAACATTGCGTGGGATCTGTCATCTTTCATCTGAGACATAAACCCAGCTTCTCAGTCTTTTATACCATAAGACAGTCCCATTGAATTTGCAGGTGGGTGTCATTCCTGCCGTCATTGACTTCATAGTAGGCTGAATCAAGTTCTACGAGAGTCTGTCATTCCCTCCTGAGCCCCGAACTAGACCCTATAAGGTAGGTTCTCGTCATCACTTGGAAGTCTGCAGTGAAATGCGATGTTATTGTTATTTTTAGTTATAGCGTTTGTACCTGAGAAGTTTCCTGCACCATTTAGACATGCTTAGAAAAATATTTTCCATAGCATACTGATTCATCAATACACCAGCTGATTCTCACGTGAAAAGGGTTTCACTGACAAATTTGCCCTGGGAAATTTAACATCCAACGCTTTTTTTTAAACTTCAGATAACGAAAATTGTAGTTATTGTGCATTGTAAATTTCCAGTACTCTATAGAATATATATATTAACTTCATCAAGTGATATTTTGCATGTGTAAAATACATATATGCGTGTATATGTAAAAAGGTTTACCAGAAATATTTTCAACATAATGTGATATATATGTAGAGTGGGATCTTGCATGCATTTCTTTTTTATTTTATTTTATTTTATTTTTCTGAGACAGAGTCTCAAGCTGTTGCCTTGGATAGAGTGCTGTGGCATCATAACTCCCAGCAACCTCCACCTCAGGCTCAAGTGATCCTCTTGCCTCAGTTTTTTATTATTAGTAGAGACAAGGTCTTCCTTTTGCTCAGGCTGGTCTCAAATTCATGAGCTCAAGCAATCCACCCGCCTTGGCCTCCCAGAGTGCTGGGATTACAGGTATGAGCCCCCACGCCTAGCCACGCATTTCTGATTATTCACTGATACTGAATTTTGATTTTTGCCAAATGACTTGGGTCCTGCCCTAAACTAAGTCTGTTGCTTTCCACTAAGCTTAAAATGATCTTTGAAAGAAGCAGCTGGATGTGACTCACACAGATGCAGGGCTGGAGGAGAAATTCAAGCCTAGGGTGCAAAAGCATTCTGACTCCCGTCTTCCTTTCCGGGATCCCATCTCTCCTCCTCCTTAGACAACTCCATACAGAAAAGACATCTTTCTCCTTTTATGTTAATGAGCAAAACAATGTATTGGCATCTGTCAGTGATTTGCAATACTGGTAGCATGTTCATATCACTGGGAGAGGTTAAAAGGCAACCATACCCAGACCACACTCCCTGCCACGTAACCCGTGCGTGTGGGTGTGAGGTTCTGGTATGGTTTGGTGTTGGCTTCTCATTAACTGATCCTGGTGGTGAAAGTGCACAGCTGGGGCAATGCTGCTGGTGTACGTGGAGACCGAGTGAGGCAGGCACTATTCCGAAGTCCCCGCTGCTGTTATCTGGATCAGGAGTTTTCCAAGGAGATGCACGCATGTATAAATCTCCTTCCACTGCTCCCTAGCTGCACCCACTGTTTCCCTGCCTGCACTTCCATCCCAACCCTGCATCTTTCACATCCTTACACGATATGATCTGGGGGGTAGTGTACGTTAACAAGAACGGGTTTCAGTGTATCGGACTTTGTACTACAGAACTTTGGTGCAGAATGTTTAGTGGTAAGAGTGATGGTCTTGTCTTCATTACAGTAACCAACAGTCATTATCCAGGTGAGATGAAAAAGAAGGAGTTTAGAAAACTAAGAAATTGGGAGGACACTGCTGTCATTGTTCATCCTTGATAGCAGCGTTGAGAAAGCTTGCAGAATTCTTCCGTGACCACAGAAGTGACCAGGACACTCTCAGTCCTGCCTTCAGAGCTCCAATGATGAGTAGGATGGTTTTGGCTGCAAACTTTCGGCTATTCTTACAAATTTCTGCTCTCTGCATATGACTTTGTAATTTATTATTCTTCATGAGAACCTGGCAGACGATGACAGCATGAACTCTAGAAGCTACATTTAATTATGTTCTGCTAGAAAGCTGAGATATTTCATATCGTCATAACAATAACTCAATTCTTATGTTTTCTTTTGGGAGACCAGCCCTAAACAAAAGTGTCATGTTAGGCTCCCCCCATAATGCCATGATACCACCTTTAACTGAAACTCTAATTATTCAAGTCACAAAAGAATTAGGCTTCAATGCTGGGTCATTGTCTTCTGAAGCCTCCATTGTAGCACCTGCACAGGGAAAATATACAGGAATGATAGGATTCTTGGGAAAATTGCCAGGAAGCGTGTGTTCCCAGATAAGAAGTCTCAGTAAAAGGGCAGGGAGAAAGTGTGATGATTAGGCTTGCCACCTTATTGATATGGACAAGATGTTAAATTAATTTTATAGATCAATGCAGGTATTGGTTAGGATTTTCCTCTTTCTGCTTTAAGCTCACCACAGTATTTCTATTTGAAATGATGAACAAAGTTTCTCTGTCCTTTGAATTTTAAGGTGCATGAAATTCAGTATTTCTGTGAAATCTAAAGATGCTTTTATGTATTTATAGCCAATAATCATACTAATGAAGACTAACTAAAGAGATACATTTAATTTATCAATTAAAAGGAGGGAGTGGGGAGGCGGTAGCCTAATAATGAATATGTTAATTATCCTTTCTTGCTATGTTCAGGGAGTAGACAACAGACATGACCGTAGGATCCCGGAATAGTCCAAATTCAAAGGCAAATATGGAGTGTCTGTTATGGAGTAGTGTTAGGGGAACACAATTTTAATCCTTCTTTTTCCACATTTATTACACTTTGGTAGGTTCCTAAAAAGATAAGCGTATATGAAAATAGCCCTCAGCTGCCTGATCTATCATACAGGACTCACAAATATTATTTCCGTTTTGCCTAAATGTTGCTTTGTTCACCTAACTATATCGGAGAATTGTAACAATTCTGCCATCCATACTATTAAAAAAAAAAAAAAAGAATGTCAAAGTCATCAGTGGTTGAAAAATGGAAAACTTTTAATTGTTTACTAATAAATCTGTTTACTATGCACAAATATTAATTTTTTGGCAATTTGGACAGGGTAAGGGCAAAAGGGCTGTCACTTCTTCCACTCATACGTTTCTACCTTTAATTTATATATCTTCTGTGCCCACATGGGATTTGGGGCAATATCTGGCTGCAGGATTTCTGTTCACATGTCTGTTGCGGGGTGCCACGGCCTCCTTTCACAGAATGCCCTGGCACGTTTAGTCCCTTACGCGCGTGAACCCCGTCTCCCCTCCACCCTGAGCTTCTCTGTCGCCCCTTTATTTCTACCTATCGCTGTTTATACGCCGCATTACATTCTCTAATTTCCTTTTATCTTTTCTTTATTTTGCGATGTCTCAGCACGTGTCTTTTTAAGACAAGTTAATTTAGCCAATTACTCCAGTTTGGTTGGAGATAAAATCTTTAATTTATCCAGGCCTCCTTTTATTCTTTCTAGGATACTCTTTCCATTAATTTCATGAAACATTCTAATTCTCCGGTTTAGGGAAAAGCTAATATCATCCACATACACGTGCATCCGCCCCCCCACACACACATACACATATGTGCACATCCACTCAGAGGCAAACCAGTTATGTACCTATACTTTCAAGATTAATTTTTTCTCATCTTTTTTTTGGTACATAATATTTTGCTTTTTTCAAAGTATCTGAAATAGTAATAGAATTCAGATTGACACATATGTATTTATTATGTATACATATTATTCTTCAAATGTTTTAACTTGTTAACATTTTAGTATGGCTAAGATTCAGCTCTTCTCTTGAGAGAATATTTTGATGGAATAGTGGGTAGGGATCCAAAATGCCTGGAGGAAAATCCGGGGAAATTATTGCTGGGAAAGGCCAAAGGGTCAGTGCTGAAAAGCTGGGAGCACTTGGAGATAGAAATGCCATTTTGTCACTTATCTGTTTATTAAAACATCACTGACATGCATTACTTATGGAGAGACATTCCAGGTAAGACAAATGACATGGAAAATTCAAAATGAAAGCAGAGATAGAAGTAACTAGCTCTACCTGGGACAAGTTTCAAAAAGAAGGAATTGAGGACTTGAAGACGGCTGGGGCAGCTTTCAGTTGCCAATTAGGCTGATTTCCTTTTTCTGATGAGTTATGTGAGTTCATTGTGAACACTGACTCATCCTACCTGTGTACTTCGACTGTTTAAATGCCCTTATTCTTGGGTGAATGTGAATTACTTCTAGTTCTAATCTGTATGACCTAGAAGACATGATATTTGTTTCACATATTTGTATCTTGTTCCTAAGTATATGCTATCATTTGCTTCTCTTTGTAAACAACTTTTTGTTCAGACTGTATTAACACTCCAATGAAAATGATCCCCCTAAAATATACCTAAATTGACTCATATCATGAGAAGATATGACTGCAGCGAGTGTGTTACAAATGACAAAATATTTCAACATTTGATTATTGGAATTTTTTACATCAGAGGTTACAATATTTTTACAGCTTCTCCAATTCCTTTGCTGGGGCCCTTTCCTGACTCATATATTTTGTGTCCTGTCACTCTCACAGCCTGGTGCTTGAACTTCGGAATAAATTTAATCTTTGCCTCAAGCAGTACTTCCTAGAGGGCCAAGGTCAAAACAATTCTTGCTCCAGGAAGGAGTTTTGGAGCTGGATTACTTAGTTCTCAGAAAACAAAAACTGTTGGCATGAAGTGGCATTGCAATCATTATGAGACTATGTTTTTTGTAAGGAATGTGATGTGGGGAAATTATTTATGGCAAGAGTAGAGTTCTTACAAATATTAGGCTGAAAGGGCCAGGGGGGAAATTATTACATGATCAGAAGCTGGGGACGGTAACTCTGCAGCCTCGACAGTGTTTTCTATAACAGAGTTAATACTTTCAGAGCGAAAAGGTGGGACTTAGAGATCTGGAACCTGACCAGAGAACTCCCAAATTTCAGCCTTGACTATGTCATGGGATCTATTTCAGCCCCACCTCCCTTACCTGGAGAATATGCAGTATCATCACATCACACGAGCAGGTGTCTCCCTATAAGACACTTCTTCTCTCGGGATATTCGCCTGGCCTCCTTCCCAGGTTGCCCCCAGGCCGTAACCAATGTCAGACCTTGACAGAGCTTCAAAAAGGAAGTCAAAGCTCCAGAAAGAATAATCTATACTGAGAAAGTAAGAGCAGCCCCTGGCCAGGTAGTGGCAAGAAATTGGACAGGACGTGTGGGTTGGAATCTGGAGGCTGTGAGACTGGGAAGTCCGGTAGGATGTATCCAGAACATCACGAGTCAGGATTTAGTATTCCAGAAAGGGCCACAGGAACCAGCCTTCGTAATTTGCTGAGCTTGCTTCCAGAAACCAGACTCAGTGAAGGCCAAGAGAGCACACAGAGTGGAAATGCAAAAAAATTGCTAAGAAACGTGTTAAGAAAGCAAAGAGAAAGTTCTGGCACATGAGAATGTTATAATGATTTCTTGCTTGTGTTTCTAGTTCAAGAACCCAGCTTTCCTAGGAGTGAAAGAAGGGTCTTCACTCAGGGAGTAAGGAATGTCCTATTGGAGGGAAGCTGGGTACAAGAGACTTTGCTAGGATGGGGGACTGTGCCCTGTGCCCTGTAGTATGAAGGGCAGCCTCTGACCGGGCTTCCCTGTCCTCTCCATGGAAGACGGGGATCCAGAACAGCTGCAAGTAACCGTGGTTAATCAACAGCATTGCTGGATATCAGCACCACAATGGGTAGTAAAATGAGAGTGGCAAACAGGGTCCTAACCCACAAAGATGTACAGTGGCAGCTAACAGATTGCAGAGTCCCTATGGCAGTGAGACAGATGGATCACGGCCTAGGGTGCAACATGATTTATGTTACAGGAAGAAGGGAATCAAGAGCAGTTTAGCTGCAGGGTAATGGCAGCTATGGCCAGAAGAAGTCCCTATGACTTACCCAGTTTCCATATAAAGTGCCTGTTAGATACCCCGGCTGCATCTATGGGCAGGGAGGCCGGGTTACCTAGACCAAGGCCTGAGATTTCATAGCAAGTTCATGCAGTCAACACTTGGCACTTGTCCCACCAAAGAACTGTAGAGCTGTGTGCAGACCTCTCCGGACTAGAGAATGGAAATAGTTGGATTTTCAAAAGGATGTGAAATGTGGCCTTCTCGATGACACACTGACACCTGCCAACAAGAAATGGCTCCACGGTTTACCAGTTAGATGGGGTGAAGCTTGAGTGATACACACAGACCAGGTGTGAGGACATTTTTTAGGTCATGGGGCCTGCCTTTCGGGACCTTCCCAGTGATCTTCACACTGGGGGCCGCAGGTGGGTATCTGCAGTATTCCGACATAGACACCGCAGACCTTCTCATGTGCCCGGAACAGCCGCTCTTCTCTCTCAGGATCAACAGCCTCCCCATGCTGATTTTCCATGTCCAGACCTGGATGAAATGTCCCACCAAGCAGCACGATCTGAAGGTGTGAGCGAGTTAGCTCTCCCTAGGTAGAAGTTCCACAATGGGAATTAGAAACCAGGAAGAAATTAGTTGAGAAGCTACATTTTACCTCCTTTAGCCTTTCCCGGGCTGCCCTGTGGTGTGGTCTCTCCTTGCAAATCTGTGGGAAAAGTCCCACTTGCCAAGTACACTCACCTTCTCATCAAACAGTTGGGTCTCTTCAAGACCTCTGGCAAAAAGAATTGGCAACACAGTAGTAGATTGCGAAACACACTCTTTATCTTTAATTGCCTCCCTTGTACCATCTCTCACCTTCCCTACCTGGGATTGGACTTTCCAAACAACAGTCAACTCTTTGATCCTTGCCTTAGGCTGTAAGGGAGGGATTGAGATAAATTCAGGGCGTGAGTGCTTACAGACAATTAACCTAACGGCTTCTCAGCCAAACAGGTGTCTGGTGGGGGGTTTTGGGGGGGAGGGTAATAAAATCCAAGGCTAGTTTTTTTGTTTGTTTGTTTGTTTGTTTTTACTATTTCACATGTTCCGTTGGGTTAAAGTTATTGAGCGCAGTAAATATGAACCCAACATTCTTTTCCTTCCATTTGACACAGATTATGTTCTCATAGTCAACATGGATGGAACATTCTAACAAGATCCACATTGGATCTGCTTCCCCCATCTGCCGCTCACTCCTTTTCCAGATATTTAGGTTGGCGGATTGGCTGAAAACGTACGCTCATACCTCTTCTTAGCAGTAACTACTCACTCACTTTCTCTTTTGATTTCCGTAGGTTCTGACTAAGCACCATGTCAGTTTCTTCCTCTTCCGGCAAAGCCATTTCCTCTCCCCTGTCTCAGTTGCTGTCTGCGCAACCTAAGATGAAACACCCAGCTAGACAGGTGATTTGCAGGCTAGTTGTAAAAGAGCAGGTGAACTGGACAGAATATCAACATGGCGCACACCGGAGGTTTGACCACCAGCATCGGACGGCTGAGGGAGGACTGTCCTCCCATCTGGAGGACAGCAGACCAGTAATTAATCTGGAGGGATTCAGGGAGGATCGCAAGCAGTTTCAACAGAAGTCTACAGAAGCTGGCTATAAAAGACATGAAGGGCAATGGCCATTCCAAAAAGAGTGGTGTGTTTTTACTATAAAATTGAAGACTTCTGACCTTCAATATACACACACGTATACCTACGTATGTATACGTGTGTGTATATTTGGAAACAAAATAGCTCTTATATACATATAAGGTGTAGAGAAGGCAGGATCCCTTCACTCCTAATGAACTATCTGTCATCTTCTGGGCAATGAGCCCTCATGCTGCTTGAATAATTAAGGCTCAAAAGAACTCAGTGTAGAATGAAATGTTCCGCACAGCCAGAAAGGGTGCAGTATCTTTGGTTGAAAACTGGTGGGTTGGACATTGAAAGGTTTAGGGTATGTGCGCACGCGCCCTCATGCTTGCCCTTGGAGGTGTGTGTGCTTCCTGTAGTCACACAGTGATAACCAAGAGAGAGACATTTGGAAGAAGAAAGACCCTTGCCTGGAGCCCATGGGGCCACCTGCTGCTTCGGGTGGCCCCGAGTCATCTCACAGGGCCTCTTTGTTCCCACTTCTCCTAAATTGACTGGGGTTAGGAAGCTGGGATAAGCCAAGGTGGCAATGAAGTCCAGTGCTAGAGAAAGCGTGGAATCGAGAGTTAGATCACAAAATGAATAATTGCCCCCAATCTGTCGGTGGCAGAGAACACGGCACGCACCAAATCTCATTTTCTTTTCCTTCTGAGAACACAACGAGCCGTTTCTATGCTTTCCTAGAGTCGGGTGACTAAGTTCTGTTTGTTGGAATGAGGGAAAAAGTCATGCATGCTAGTTCTGGGTCTGTTCCCCCAAATCTATTGTGTGGCTTTTCACAGCACATAAAATAGAAGACCTCAGTGCCTGGGGGATTGGCCTCCCTCCCTGCAGCCAACCTGCCTCCCAGCGTCTCCGGAGTCAGAACTGACCCTCTGCTGTGTGGACCTCCCAAGATTTGGGGTCTGGCGACTGTGACAGTCGGCCTACTCTGTACATCATGGAATCCTCAGTCTCTTCTTTCCCTTAAACATTTTTTTTGAAAATGAGCATGATTTTTATTTCCCGCAAGTCACCATTATAGCAAAAAAGACACCAAATGGATAAAAACCTAGACAGTGGTAGAGAAAAGGATTTCTCTCTTTAAACAAATGACACATTATTGTTAATATTCTCTTAACCTTGAAGAGGAGAAACGTGTTCCTTTCTTCTAATAGAAAATTAGAATCCTGAATCTGCCCCATAAAATTTAAATCTAGTGTCTGAAATGGTTATACTAAATTTGGCCTCTTAAAAATGTGACATATAAGAATTATTTTCCCCATGAAAACACCATCGTGGGAGCTTACACATGGAGAACTATTTACATACTCCATTTTCTTATCACCAACTATTTATTAATTATTATATACTAATACGAATAAACATAAATGAGTAAGGATTTCAAATGGGCACTCATTAACTCCCTCTAGACTGATTATGCAATGTCATTTCACAATATACATATTACACATGATCAAATGTTTCTTTTTGCAATTTTATGTTAATTATTAAACTTAGAATTAACCATTATGAATAATTATTAACATATTCTATTCATTGCAACTATCATTCATATTTTTATAACAAGGACTACCTTCCAGAAAGGAAAACCTCATTACATTCAAATATCATTTGTGTGCTTTAGACTTCAACTACTTAAAATATTAGAGAAATAACTCACATATTCAAGGACAATTTAAAAACCGCCCTAATAAAAATAATGAGAAAAGCAAAATTCTCATTATTTTTCCAGACTCTCTGTTTGCTATTTTTCAGACATTATTTTCTTACTAGGGAATACAATAAAAACAAGTGCAAACAGTGATTAACCAGCTTTCTGCAAATGATACTGAACATTAATTTATGATCATATTTATGTAATGAGGAAGTTTGGCTGAATTGTCAATCTATGATTTGTTCCATCAGAGAAAACATTACTTTGGATTTTTTTTTTTCTAAGCAAGAAGGCAGAATTCTTTGGTGAAAAGAAAGACCAATAAATGATGAAGAATCCATCATGTTTCCTTAAAGTTCTTAGTATCCAGAAATTGAAGAGGACTCAAACCCATGCTTTAGGTAGTACACAGGGAATTAATAATTAACAACAGGCAATATACCTGTGCCAGGAAAAAAGATGTGTGCCATCTGGAAAATATTTTCTTGATACAGAATAAATATATGTTTCAGCCTATTTGGAAACAAAATAACTCTGAGCATTTTTCATCTAGAAAACTACTCTTCGTAAGACATAATTATGAATGGAGGGACACAGTTGAAAGAAAGAAGTTGAAGGCTTAATATAATGGTGACAAGTAATTAAATATTTCTTAAATGAGGATGAACTATCAGTTGAGATAGCCAGTTGCATTTCACTTTTAAGAGAAATGGTTCAGAGATGTCTGGTTAAGAGATCAGACTTTGCTGGTGGTGTCGTGATACAGGATGCCCAGGCAAGTGAATGAAGAATTGGACAAGATACCACCGGGGTCCCTTGTACTTCTGACATCGTATGGTTTTAAAAGCCAAAAGAGCCTCATTTTGCTTTCAATTGGCATAAAATGAATGTTTGGTGTTTTCACCTGATTTATCATTGACTTAGCCAGAAATAGAAATCTTGTCAAGTATGTATAGATCTGTTGAGTTATCAAGTATTAAAATAGTTGGCATAAGGGTAAGCTTAATGATGCACACAGAGCACCTCATCTATAATTTAGAACTTGAGAAATACTGGGTTCAGGTCAGCTGTGCTCCAGGAGAAATGGGCCCCAGACATGCACGCATTCATGTTTAGCCTCAGCGACAAAGGAAAGCACAATGAAACTTTTATTCTCCATATTGTACAAGCGTTGGTGGAGAAATTAGCAAGATGTGCCGTCTCCTCACTCCTCAGTGAAGGAGTGATTGCCCCAGGTTTAGGGGATGCTGTGCTTGGACAGCCCTCAACTGTCAGCCTCTTCCAGGATGGTTTCTGAGAAGAGAGCTGCCTGCTCATATTTCTTTTTTTTTATTCTTTATTTTTTATTATATCATGGTCGTGTGCATAAATGTAATCATAGGGTACAATGTGTTGGTTTTATATACAATCTGAAATATTTTCATGGAACTGGTTGACTAGCATTCATGGCATTTTCTTAATTATTGTGTTCAGACATTTATATTCTACATTTAGTATTCTTACTCAGGGAGCCAAGATTTTAAAAGCTTAACCACTTTGTCCAACTAGGGACAAGTTTCGTTCTAGTGTCTTCGTGGGCTAGATCTTTGTCGGAGGGGCTATCTCATGGGTTCTGGGTGGTTTCTGTCCTATCTCTTCTACCCACTAGATGCCAGTGAAAATATCTCGTTCCTATTCTACTGGCTCAGACAATCAAAAGTATCTCCATCATTATCAAATATCTATCAGTGTGCACGGTTGTTCCCCATTGAGAATCGGTTAAAACCATCATTTCAGTGGCTTCTTGCACTTTCTGATACCCTCCTCCTCCTCCACTGGGGTTGATCCCACGAGAACTTGGCAGAAAACATCTCAAACACTAAACCCTGTCTCAGATTCATGGAAAATAGAAAATGGTATTTAAATCCAAAATTGACTAGTCGCTAGGTTCTTGGGAAGGTGGCTATACTTCAGCAAATCTATTCTTGGCTCCTGACAGATGCTGTTGAAGGGAGCAGAGACAGTCAAAGTTCAGGGAGGTGGGCAGCCCCTCAGCCGACTGGTAAGTCTCTGTGGATGTGACAGGCAGAGGTGGATTTGGTGGATTTGGATTTAAAAGAAGGGTTTTTAAATATTATATGCAGTCACGTGGAGCAACAGTCTAGTCAGCCAAAGTGCAGAGATGGACAAACTTGAGAGGGGCGAGGGCCTGTAGAGAGACTACTCTAAGAGACTGGTGTTATCATGAAATAAGCAAGGTTTCCTCTTCTCTAACCTTCTGCAAAAATCTCCTGTGGGTATAAGAATCTCATGTGCATGGTGTGTGTTCACACGTGTGTGTGTGTATGTGAAAATTAAGGAAAAAAGATTATATTTCATTTGTTGCAGCCTTTTGTAGAAAATCAACACACACAGTGAGGGGACGTTGATCCTTAAATATGAATGTCTCTGAGCATAGCCTTGAGTTTGATGCTCAAGAGGAAATATGTGTCTGTTTTCAGGCCTCCTCCCAATCTCAGAGAGACTGGTGGGGAACTGAGCATTCGTGGGGAATACGTGGCAATTTAGTTCAAGTTCTAAAAGGCTGGGTCCCTCTGCTGACATCCAGGTTATCCGTAAATATGGTTCATCTTTATGTATTACTTTGCATTTTCTGAGCCATTTTCACATATAGCAGCTCAACTGAGATACACCATGTGTGGTACTTTGTATCTTTACTGTGACATGACATCATTCTTCCCTGACCCAACTAGCAGATCTCCTGAGCTGCTAGACCCTGTTCTTTCTGTATCCACTGACCTTAACACTTACTCCTACAAGAGCACTTAGAGCAGCGGTTCTCAACCCTTTGTAACAATGAGGATACATCCTGCATATCAGATGTTTACTTTCCAATTCATAACAGTAGCAAAGTTACAGTTATGAAGTAGCAACAAAAATAATTTTATGGTTGGGGGTCACCACAACATGAGGAACTGTATTAAAGGGTCGCGGCATTAGGAGGCGTTAGGAAGGCTGAGAACAACTGCCTTAGACCATAAAATCACTGAAGTTTTTCTCCTCTACTAGCATGGAGGCTGATTAAAGGCAAGGCCTGTGACTTACTTACTTTGTATCACTGGATCCTAGCATAGTGCCTAACACACCCTTGGCTTTTAGTTATATGTTAATTGCAAAATAAAAAATATGTAAGTGGCTGTCATTTCAGGTGTTAAAGATACGATCAAAAGATACCCAAGTAAGATGTCTTTTTATGCTGTTTCTTCACTAAATTGTAGGCTTCTGATGGTCAAAATGAAAGAGAAAGGAGGAAATAGGGAAAGAAGAAAAGACAACATGTGTGCCTGTTGAGTGCATGCTAGTATCAAATGTGTTTATATCATTTTCTAAAAGTGCTTGTGTAAAATGTGATTAACCTACAAGTACCACTGAGATTATGTTTTTTGGCCTTTTTATTGGTAAATGACGGCTCTTCTTAGTCGCTATTGCAACCACAGACAAGAAAAGTACGAATATGCTTATTTTGTTCGCAATGATTTTTGCTCTAAGTCTATTAACGAGGACTTGGAATAAAGAAGAAGAAATTTGAAAAAGATTGTCTCGTCTTCACAACACCTCATAAAAATCTGTTCCATTGCTGGTGCAATGTGACTTTCAAATATTTACAGCATCAGATCATACCTTTGCTATCGTTACGACTTGCTAGCCCTGAGGTACATTTTCTCAGAGTTAGTTACGCGCTTAGTCTTTTATCTCTAGCCAGGCCTTCCTTCTTTAATCATTGTGGTTTTATGTGTGGAGTAGACAGTTGTTAGGTTTCTGCTTTAAAAAAAAAATTATGTCTTAATTGGGGGAGCTATGGGTCAGAATTGGGATTCTTCTTCTCTGAACTTCTTCCAACCTGTCTGGGGTTTAGACGCCTCAAACTGAGTACAGTACCCAGGTGTGGTATTCTCAGAATTTCAGAGACCTCGTCAGCCTGTCATGAGATGAGACGTGTCTTTGTCTGTCACTTAGCAGGACTTCTTTGGTGTTTCAATGCTGTCACCTTGATTCTCATTGTAGATGAGTCCAAAACTGCATTCCTCAAGCTAATGCATCTGTATCCCTCAAATAGCTCTTCTGTAAGGTGCTTTCTTTGTTAAGTCCTGTTACCTATGGTTGTATAACAAACTTCCCAAGCCTTGGTAGTTTCAAACAGTCGTTTTGCACATGACTTGTGGATCAGGAATTTGGGGAGAGTTTAGCTGGGTAACTCATCATTAATCCACGCAGTGTGGGCTGGACAGACAGGGATGAACAATCGATCTATTTTGAAGAAGCAATCTTCGCTCACTCCCACGGGGGGCACCCACATGCTCCTTGGCCTGGTTCTCTTACTGTCTCATGGTTTCTCACTCTGCAGTCCTCTCCAGACGGTTTAGGCTTCTCACAGTTCCACCTCCAGGAAGGGTTTGTATCTCTGTAGTCAGTAGTGAGACTAAAGAACTCCAGCAAAAGGTCAAGTTAGTGCCAGTCATCCATGTGAACATGTTCCCGGGGGGGCAGGATCCGTATAAACACAGAAAGTCCCATGATCCTCATTACTAAGGAGGAGAAGTGAATCTGGGGCCAAGAGGAGAGCGCCGCCAATATTGTGTCCATTTCTCAGATGACACGTCTAAGGTATGACGAGAGTGACAGGTTGTTGTGGTCCCACAGCTAATAAGCTGAAGAGCTGCAGTGCAAAGTTGGGAAGCTCCTGAGGGCTCCAGAACCTGCGTTCTGTATCTTCTCGCAATTCCATGCACTTTTCTGTATTTCCGAATCAGTTGTCAGCTGCACCCCAGCTGGACAGAGTGACGATAGGGAAGGAGCTTTGTTTTGTTTGTTTCCTTTTAAAAACAAAATTCCTTGAGATTGTTGCATCCCTATGTTTTCTGAGTAATTTACAGTGTACTTTTATTAATATCTCTTTAACTATAAATGATTTCTTTCTGTCTTTTTTTTTTTGTGCAGACAAAGTCTCACTCTATCACCCTTGGTAGAGTGCCGTGGCATCACACAGCTCACAGCAACCTCCAACTCCTGGGCTTAGGCGATTCTCTTGCCTCAGCCTCCCGAGTAGCTGGGACTAAAGTTGCTGGGCCTGCCACAACGCCTGGCTATTTTTTTTATTGTTGTTGCAATTTGGCAGGGGTTGGATTTGAACCCACTACCCTCGGTATATGGGGCCAGTGCTACTACTCACTGAGCCACAGATACCGCCCTAACTGTAAATGATTTCTTTCAGGTAACAAAGTCTTTTTTCCTGCCTTTCCATTTTCTTTGCTTCCAATCATAAATGAATGGGTTCCCCATTTGTGGTCCACGCATCTTCCCAGTGCTAAGGTTTCTCCCCCAGTTGGTAGGCATCTAGTCCCCATAAAGGAATGACAAAATCAGACTTTCCATGTGCTACAAACCTCCTCCAGCTTGTAAAGGAGACTTCACGGAAGGCTGTCTCAAAATGGGACTTTCCTGTCGAAAGCTACAATGTGGCTTGGCAAGCCCACCACGTCACCATGCAGGCACTGGTGCCCATGTGACATTCTCCTTAACCTCTTTGCACCTCAGCAAAGCCCTTGGCACAACTTTGACTTTGGTGTGAAAAGAGGCTCCAGTGAGTAGCTGATTTAGAGATTCTGATGAATATCAGGAAATAACAGCAGGATTGAGGACAGGCCGAGGTGAGGTTATCAGAATCAGAGCACAGGAACTATACACCAGCTCTGGCATCCCCTTATCCAATGATCGTACATAATTAAATTGGGAAGGGGAAAATGACTATTTTTAAACAAGCGCAAAAAGTATTATTTTGGAGACTTGGTAGAATGTGAGCAAAGCCAGCTATTCATCCCGTACCCAGGAGCTCAGACAGAACTAAATTATGCTTCAGATTAATGCATCGGTCAGTTCAAAGGTTAGACAAACAGCTGTTTCTCAAGGAGGCACACTACAAAGCTCAACTGTTCATTGGAAGGTCTGTAATGGTCTCCGCAGATTCCCAAAGGAGTCCCTGTTGTTTGTTTCTGATTGGGAGATATCCAAAGCTGACTCCAAGCTACCGATGACCTTTATTGCTAGGGTGGGAAGGCCAAACTCTGGAGCCAGTGTGATTTGACCAGTCTCTGGGAAAGAAAAAGAAGGAATAAAAAAAAAAAAAAAAAAACACCACCCACACGTATAACATGACTCAAGGATTATGCACAAACCTTCAGTTAGCATGGGTGAAGGAATAATAGAAAATGAAGGAGTCTGCTTGCTTGCTTCTGCAGAAATAGCTTAAAATGTAAGTTATTGAAGAATGTGGTTTAGAGGAGTCAAGTTTGATTTAATGAAAATCTATGTGATGGGCCGCAAAAATAGGGAAGAAAATAAATTGCATCTTTTTTCAATGCTGGCCATCGTTCCCTTGACAATTTTGAAATACTTGAGTTGAATAACTCTTCATGTGAAACAGTTAATTTTAAAATGGACAACAAATCTATAAGACTATGGCGCAGAGAAGAGAGAGAGAATTGAAATTAAAGTTGTAGGTTGAATGCATTATACAATGTAATATTTAAAGTTAAAAAATATTTAAATTCAGGAAGAAAAGCTAACTTCTTCAAGTCCTGAGGTATTTTTAGAGGTTGCTCCTAGATGGTCTCATCTGTCTCCCAGGAATGGGACCCAACCTTTTTTTCACTCAGATAGTCCTTATCTGGCACCTGCCACTGGTCATTAACCAATATCTTCAGGCTTTTTCTTTACCATAATAAATTCCTAGGGTTTTTTTTTTATTTATTTTGTCTATGCATAAGTTCTATGTTGCGTTAAAATTAACAAAAACGGTCATTAATTTTTATTCCATTTGCACAAGGTCATTCAATATTCATTGAACGAAAAAAAGTTCTCGAGTACTTTTTAGAAACAAAGCACTCTGAGATTTGGTCCAACAGAGGGAAAGGGTTTCTTAATAATACAGCTTCCACCTGGGAGGAGCCCTGAGTAAAACACAGGATTTTCCTGGGGAAGGGGTGGAACAGTTCTTCAGATGTTTACATGTCAATACATCAAATATGTATCCACGATGGTACTCCTTAATTTAGCCAACCAATATTTCCATGTTCTACATTAAAGGGAGGATGTTAGAATAGATTCTTCATAGTTTTAAAGTAATTTTATAATTCTTGGCTGGTGCAAGTGTGAAAACAATGAAGATGGTATCAGAAGTAGTTACTGAGAAGTGATTTTGGCACTTGGGGGGAATTTGGGGTAGGTTAAGGGAACTACTTGGCTGGGAATATCTCAAAATTGAGTTTATATAGATTAGAGAACAATGGTGCCTCTGACGGAAATAAGGACGTGGGAAATGAAACCAGTTTGAGGGAATGAGAGTACTGAATTAAACACATTAAGTTCTAGTGGCATTTTCACTGGTCTGATGAAGATAAGAAACTTGCAATTGGGAGAGTTGAAAAGACCCAGTGAGGATTTTAGAGTCATACATTGATAACTTCATTAAAGAATTGGCAGGAGGAGAACAAAAGAATTTTTGAACAGTAAAAAAGGCCAAATTTCAAAAGCTTACATTTGTAATTAAATGTGTTCATTAATTAGCTGCACCTCTAAGGAAGTCTATGTGTAAAGAAAACCCACTGTCAGGATTATCTGGGTCTGAGAATTGTCAGAGTAGAAGATCAGAAGTGATATTGGCTCCGGTATAAGCCGGGGTTGTATCAAAGGCAGTGACTGGGTTTTCCAGGGAAGGAAGGAAGAAAACTAAACTCAGAAAGGAGCCATATAATTCAGACATATTGATGGGAGTCATGTGACTACAAGAGACCAATCAGCAAGAAGCATGGGTTTGAGGTCATGTGACTATATAAGACCAATCAGCAAGAAGCTTGGAATCAGGTGAGGCTGGCAACAGGGAGAAACTACCACGAAGACTATGGTTCCCTATCATGTTCATCCCTAGCTTTCCTGTCTGAGTAATACGACCACATAACAGGTGACATGAGACTTTACGGGGAAGCCCACTACATGTACATGAACTTCTCTCTCATTAGTCTGCTTTCTTATATGATACATTAAACGTATGTGTGCATCATAAATATTTGTTAAAATAAGTGGAATTAGTAAATCATGCCTACAGCAGGGACGTGCTCTATGTTGAGATCTTGTGATGATGCGATCACATGTTTTATTGACTTGTGGGAGTTGTGTCCCTTCTGAGGATGACAGGTATCAAGACGAAGATAGATGGGGAGGGGACTGAGACCCAGGCTTCAGAAATACTATCATAAGTAACACTTGGGGCTGAAGCTGTGATGACATCGTGAAACAAGCACTGAAGCAAGGTGAGGGGAGGCCAGCTGAGGCAATGAGCTCTTTTACTTTTGATCCTGAACTCCTGAAGAGCGACGAGGAATGCCCTATTCTTTTTTATATTCATAATGCCATAAGAATGCCTATCACATTGGCATCATCATTAATTAATTAGCAGAAGGATAGGGCGCATGTGTACTGACAGCATGTTTCAAATGAGGAAATGTACTGTGATTATAGAGAAAGCCAAAAGCAAGACCTCTCCTTAATCCATTCCTTAATCCACAGGCATTAATTGAATGCCTACTATGTGCAATTGGCACCTTTTATTGGCACCATTGATACAAAAATGAGCAAGAGTAGCAAAGTCTCTGCTATCAGAGAGCTTAATTTAGTTGAAGATGACATCAATTAATATAAAATATTGCATAATGTAGGAAAAGGTGAATGCGCTATGGCAGAAGTTTTTGAAGCATAACAAATTATTTGAGGAAAGCTAAGTACAAGGAGGATTTGATATGAGAATACAGCAGGAGTAGAGAACCATGAGATTTGACAGCAAAGATAAAATACCTGTTTCTGTCAGATTGAGGGCGGGTGAATGGCGGGATCACACCTATGGTGCATCTTGCAAGGGTCCATGTTGGATTTATTAAGTATAGAGTATAAATGTCTCAACACAATAATTAAGTAAACGAGATGAGGTATAAACCAGTGTGATGTAGGCATTCCTAATTCTATATGAAATTAGCACATTGTACCCACTCAATGCATTAATGTGTACATGATCTATGTGTTTATGATTTAATAAAAAAAAATACTTGTTTCAATGGGTTTAATCAGTGAGTCTTGTATTAGTAAAACAACTGAGTAAGGCTAGACTGAAATGAATTAGATCAGAAGTCCTTAGTCATCAAGGAGCCCGTAAGACATGCAGATTCCAGGGTCCAGCCCAGGAAATAGTGAGCCAGTAGGTTTGGACAGGGTCTAAGAGTTAAAGTGAATAAACACTGCAAGTGACCCTAATGAAGTTGATCCCTAGACCTCACTTTGCAAAATGGTGAATTAGATTTAAAATTGTTACAGGGATATTTAGAAGGATGCCTAGGAGTTCCATGTAGGATACGGGGCATGGAAATGGGCTGAAATTAGCACTTGCTGGTCTGAATGGATGCATATTTTTCTACCAAATCTGCTTTTGTCATTTCCAAGCGGGTTTAAATATTTAGCCATTAAAAGAATGAAGTATTATATACTCTTTTTTTAAAATTATTTTTTATTGAGTCATAGCTGTGTACAATAATTCAGTCATGGAGTACAGTGTGTGGGCTTAAGTAACTGTTTTCTGTCCTCTTATGTTTATAATTAAAAGTGGGATTGCTGTGTACTAAAACAAAAAAAACAAAAAAAACAAAGTGGGTTTAAAGTTGTATGCTGAATACAAAGTTTTAAGACTTTGTTTTTGTAAAAACCAGAGGAAAAAATATATCCATGATCAATGAAGTGATGGTACTACTTACAAAATACATTTACAGAAAGATGAACATAAAGGAAAAAGATCTATGGCTATATCTTTGCATTGTATATGCTTTATATTTTATCTAGATTAAAAGGAAGAAAATTGCTGCTATATATTTTAATCACATTGCTACAGAAGTTTGCCATATTGTAGTTCATTTGATGTTAAGTTCATAACTTAAGTTTTATAAAAATTAGGAAGTCCCTACATGGCAAAAAATCTATTTCCTACATCTTGAAAACAAGATATTTTTAATAAAAAAATACTTGTTTCAATGGGTTCAATCAGTGAGTCTTGTATTAGTAAAACAGCTGAGTATGGCTAGACTGAAATGAATTAGATATTTTTAGGAAAAAAGAGAAATTTCTATTGTTTCTAATAGTAATTTACTTTCCAAAAATAAGACTGTATTCAGAATAAAGTATCGGCCTGATTAATATTCAACATTTTTGAGTTTGAGTTATATCTCCCAATATGTTTCTGTATTAGAGGAAGTTAACTTGCATTTACATGAAGGAATACAATATTATTTTAAATGCAAGCAATCAAGAAAACTGAATTATACATTCTTTTTAAAATTTGCTGTTGTTTAGCTACAAATACTCAGACTTTACTGCGGTCCTGAGATACTAATGATTAGCTGGAAGAAGCATAGGATGAAATAATTTGGAGCCTTAGTAGAGAGTCAAGTCATTCTTATTCAACAGGTTGATAAGGTTCAGAAATCTTGACAATCTTCCAAACTGTGCCACCATTTCTTTCATGAATCTAAATGAACATTAAGACATTGTGCTCTAATCTTCCTGAGGATTTGGCCAAATTCTGGAGAAGAAAACCCCAATTCCAGCGTTGAAAAACACATGAATGACTATAGTTAACAACCATAGATTACGTAGTTTCACATAATCTGAAGGAGGAGATTGAATGTTCCCAACACAAAGGAAGGATAAATGTTTGAGCTGGTGGCCTTGGTAATCATCCTGATCAGATCATAACATAGTGTATGTATGGACGCTTCACCAAGTACCCCGAATATGCACCATTATTATTAAATAGTCAAGTAAAAATACATGAAGGAAAGGAACAACATGAAAATCAAAAGGAGATTGTTCTGCATCTCTCTGCTGCCTTTCACAGCTAGCGTTGGCTTTCCTGGATGTGTCTTGTTTCCAACCCAAAGAATTGGAGGTTTCAACTAAATAACCACAAAGAAGCTGAATAGTATTTATAGAGCTCCTTAGACTGGGGTGGATGTGTGTGGTGAGAATAGTCAATTGGCCTGGTAGTAAGTGCCTTATTTTAAGATTCAGGTACACGATTGAATAGATATAGATATTGGCTTTACATGTGACGTGAAATTCAGAAAGTAAAGAATCGTAACATTTTGTAATGGTTTTGGACATGGAATAAAGTTTGAAGGCTAGTATATAATGTTATAAATTGTGACGTTTTTGAACAATTTATTGCTATACATTTTATGGGGAAAATATTAAAATATGATTAAATTATTCTACATTGTAAGTTAAAAGGAAATACTATTTGCAAAACGACATGTAGCATACATGCTACAGCTGATTCCTTTATTCTTCTGGAGTTTCTAAAATTACTTATTTAGTCACGCTATTTGTGACAAAACTGATTTTTTACATTGTTAAGCTGCCCAGGAGTTAAGAGGACACTTCCTAAAAATGTAAGCTCCAAAAACTGTTAACTTTGCCCTCAAGAGAGCTTCAATGAATATATTTCAAATGGAAAATGCGTCCAGTTTCTTCAGACTTACAACATAGGTTTTGACTTTGAGAGCATCATAATGAGCACATCAAAGTCAGCCCATGACCTTCCCAGCCGAGGAGGTTGAATCTGCAGCCCCCATCAGGCCACGGTGGGTCCTATCATATAATCCACGCTGGAGCAGAAGGGAGAGGCGCATTGCAGGCAAAACTTTTATGGCTGACAATAAGTTATTATTATTTTTTAATCAGCCTAGGGTTCACCTTTCAGACTCTTTCTGATCACATTTCCCATAAAATGGGTCCTACTTCTCCCTTTGGAAGGAAGAAAACTGAACCCAAGAGAATGCACTGCTCTGAGAGGTGAGCCTCAATAAGGGCAGTGACAGCAGCCGCCTGTCTGCTGACTATCCTGCCGACTCTCCCCAGCTCTCTTTGCAAAGGTCTGAAGATAAAGAGAGTTCAAAATCCCATCTCCCTTCCAAATCCCAGGGATTAACACTGTTGTGATTTGCTCTTCACGTCAAGCCAGCCCAGAAGAATGGGCAGGGCCCGTCAGTGGGATAAAATGGGCCAATGGGACAACTGCTCAACTTGCCTTCTCCTCCCTGAGTGCAGTGATGACAATGCAAGTTTGGTTTTCAAACACGGAAGGCTCCCTCCCCACGTATGTCACCATTACAGTGATAACAGTCAAGTCGCTCAGGCACGTGAGGCAGAATTTGGATGATTTGCACAAGTTCACATCAGACATTGGAATCACAAGCAGAACTGGAGTAATCTTGGAAAAATGTTTTCCCTGACTCCAGCCCCGAACACAAAACCACGAACTAACTGGTAGAAGAGAGTTAACAAAGTATTATATATTATTAAATAATTCCTTATAACTATCGACAGGGCAGAGAAAGGACTGGTTAATTTATCTTACCGTGGTTTTCGTTTCATTTTTCTAAATAACTAGATAACTCAGTGGAGTGATTAACATTCTAAAACAACAAATGATCATGTTACTGCAAGGTCTTGACTTACTGTAAAGGCGCAGAGGTAGAAAGGCTCTGGGCCGACAGTGAAACCCCATCCTCTCGGACTTAGGTACGGCTCCACAGAAGGTGGAGAGCGTCTGGTGCCCTGCTGTTTGGAACTGACCCAGAGACAGAAGGGGAAGATGAAGTTTCAGCAGGAGAGAGACTGAGTATCTCAGAGGATTTGCTCCGGGAGGCAGAGACGCTGGCCTGTGAGTTACAATTTCCAAAGCAGGCGTCACTGGTAGTTCTGAACAATTGTGACTGTGAGTTGCTGATGGGGGTCTCTGCATTTCATTCCGTGTGTTGACACTGGATGGCAACCCTGGAAAATTGTAGAAGCAGGGAAACATCATGTAGAGCCTTTAAAGGCACAGCTCGGACGTGGATAATGCATTTTCTCTGAGTGCCTTTTCTCTCCTCTCTCTTCTCCTTTATTTAGTTCCCTCGCAGCAAAAATCACATGCATTGCATAAAATAAAATTGCCTCTCAAGTATTTTCTCGTCCAAATACGTTGTCCTTACTTATCATGTCAGAGACAATACAAGACAAGAATTACAGAATGCTGACTTCCGGCCACTTAAAAATGAGATTTCTCTGAATAAATGAAGTTATAAAAGAGAAAATGTGAAATCTGGTGGCATCTTCATGTGGCTGATTATCATTTAGAAATGTGCTACTTACTGCCAGGTGATTTTACAATTGAGGACATTACGGCTCGGAGCACCACCGCATTTATAATGAAAACGCTGGCTTGCAATTGTCAAAGGCTGGAAATAAATTTGGAATCAGGCCCTGGTGAGAAGGGCTGGCCTCTGGTTGCCTGAAGTGTCAATGAGGAGAAAGTTCTTTTGTACAGTACAACTTGCCCCTGGCCCCTCGCAGGAGTGAACCCTCCCCTGTTCAGCAGGCCTGAGCTGGCCTTGACCGAGCTGCTGAAATCTGATCAGCCAAAGGCCGGGCTGCAGGAGGCTGTCATCGCCTCAGAGAGTTTGCAAAACTTAAAAGGGAACCACTTTCACTTTCAGGATTTTTACAGAAAAGATCCTCGGCTGTTTCTGGGGTCTCACCTTTTAATTTGTATTGGTTACGGCTGTTCGGAGCTATTCTAAATTTCCCTATAAATCTCTGCAGTGGGTAAGCCGGGCTCCCACAAAGACCGGCTGGTGGCATCCGGGAAGCGAGCGCTGCCTGCGAGGACTTTCCTTCCGGCCGCCTTTCCCTGCTCCACTCACCCTCTTCCCTGCTGATGCCCCTGAGTCTCACAACATCAGGGCCACACCCTTACTTTTGGCCAGGGATTCACACAAACGCTTGGCTTTGAAGTGTGCGCCTGCCAGTGACACACTTGTGAATCATTCTGTAAAGTGTGTATGTGCTTTAGCAAGAGCGAGGTAGTACTTTCTCACAGAGACGGGTGAGTCACTACTTCTCAGGGAGGCCATCCCCTCCCACTTGAGAAGCCAACCAACCTCTCTATCCCATAATAATCACTCTCTACCCCATAATAATCACACCTTTCTGGCACCCTTTCTTCTTTCAGGTGGATTTATTTTGAGAGAGACAAGAATCGGGTTTGCCTGCACCAAGAAAAAATTTGCTCTGACATTCTACAAATATTGCTTGCAAGGTGGCCTCATAAATTCCAAATTGTAAAACATTTCTATGAATAGATTTTCTCTTCTGTTTGCGATGTAAACTTCAACTTTGGAGGGCACAAACTCTTAAAATAACATCACTTCGGGTGTCAGAATTTCCAAGTCCACAGAAAGGAACCTTTGTCAGAGAGGTTCAAAAACAACGGAAGCTTATTTGGGTTGTTTTAAAAGATGACAACACAGGAGAAGACTAAGGGGCGGGAGCATGAGTTCTCAGCTTGGAGTTCTTCCAGTCTGGCTGTGAGAGTTAAGTAAGACAATGGCGTGGACTCCCCCACAGGAGACCTGCGGTATGAGACGTATGTTCAGCACTGTGCATTGTATGTGAGCTTGGATGGGTCTAGGCCCCAGAGACCATGAACACGGTTAAGATTCTCACCATAATGTACATCTACAACATTAGAGAAAGAACAAAGTTGAAAAGTAATCTACCTAAATTTAATAATTAATTGTCATGCATATTTTTTCTTTTGATACTATTTTGCCAGCCCACTTAAAGAGCATAGGGGCTACCATGATACAGCTTTTGAAATGTGGGTTTTGAAAAAAAAAAAAAAGAAGGAGGAGGAGAGAGGGGGAAGGAAAACAGAAACATAGGAGAGAATGATAATTAACTATGTATTATGCTCAGTACTTGAAGTGGGAAGCATTGTATAGTAGTTGAAAAAACAAACTGGGAGTGAGACTGCCTGGGTTCAAACCCTGGGTCCTTACTAATATGTAAGAACTGTGTAAATCACTATCTCAAGCTAGTGATTTAATGTCTCCAAGCCACAATTTCCTCTTTGAAATGGAGATGAAATAGTATCTACTTCCTAGGTTATTATGAGGATTAAATCCAGTAAGTCTAATGCATTTAAACAGCACTTATCCCTTTGTAAGTAATAAAGACTAGCTCTTATTACACGTTACCTCCAGTGCTTAGAACAATCTTTAAGGGTAGACACATTGTCCCCACTTTTCCAATGGCAAAGATGGGAACGTGCAGGCTGAGTTCACATACAAAAGAATGATGGTGGACTCTTGCCTCATACCATATACGAAAATTAACTAAAAATGGACTAAAGACCTAAATGTAATGACTAATGCCGCAAAAGTCCTGGAAGACAGCCTAGATGAAGAGCTTCACGATGTTGGGTTTGATAATGATTTCTTGGATGTAACATCTAAAGCCCAGGTGTGGAAAGTGAAAGTGACAGAAGTACCTCATCACACTCAAATGCTTCTGTGCATCAAAGGAAATAATTAGAGTAAAAAGTCAACCTACAGAATGGAAGAAAATATTTGTAAATCACATATCTGATGAAGGATCAATGCCCAGATTTTATTAATGAATAACACCTAAAACTCAATAATGTCAACCCAATAAGCCCAATAAAAATAGCCCAATTAAAAAATGGGCAAAGGACGTGAATGAAATTTCTCAAAAGAAGATGCACAATTATGCCAACAAGGGTATGGGAAGATGATCAACATCAATAATCATTACAGAAATGGACATAAAAGGCACAGTGAGCTGTCACCTCACACTCTGTTAGGGTGGCTATTATATTTTAAAAAACCCCACAATACAGTAAGTATTAGTGAGAATAGGAATAAATTTGAACCCTTGTACACTGTTGGTGGAAATCAAAAATGGTACGGCCACTGTGGAAACCAGTAGGGAGTTCTATAAACAACTAAACAAAGAATTACCATATAATCCAGCAATCCACTTCTGGGTGTACACCGGGAACAATTGAAAGCAGAATCTCAAAAAGGTATTTGCATGCCCATGTTTATTGCAGCATTATCCACAATAGTCAAGAGACAGAGCGACTTAAGTGTCATCAAATGAAGTGATGAAGAAAATGTGATACAGAAATACAATAGCACATTAGCCTTAAAAAGTAAAGAAATCCTATCACATGCTACGAGGGAAGAAACATGGCACATGTTATGCTGAGCGGAATAAGCCAGTGCTAAGGCAGCAACACCATCTGATCCCACTCTGTGTGTCATTTAAGGCCGTCAAGCTCCTAGAAACAGAAACAACAGCGGTTGCCCGAAGGTGAGGGAGGGGAAATGGAGAGTTTTGTTTAACAGGTACAGGGTTTCAGTTTTGCAAGATGAAAAACATCCAGAGATCTGTTATACAACAATGTAAATACGGTAACGCTAGTGAACCACACACTTAAAACGCAGATTGACTAGGTTGGGAGATACAGGAGTTGAGGATGGCGGAGGTTTTCAGCTAGAGATGAATGAAGGCTACCATGATCTCCCCGTCTCAGACGGGCAAATAGACTCACGTTGCACTTTTCCACAGTCTGAGATCTGAGGCATCCCTGGGAATGTTCTCAGTTCCTGTCCAGGGACCCTCTATAAGGCTGGGGCATATACTTGCTCTCTGAACTCTGAGCCATGGTCCATTTTGGGGGCTAGGAAGGTCCAAGACAGGACAGGAATATTCTAGGACACATTTTTTTTTTTCCTTTGGATGCTGAAGACAACTTCAAAGGCAGATCTATAGTCAAGATTAATTGCAGAAAAAGTGTGGGGGAGATCAATGTTGAGGTGACGAGGTGAATAGCAGAAGATTAGGTGGTGTTTCAGAAATATTTTACCATAACCTTTAAATATTTATTAAAGATGAGCATCTGAATTATTTCATGGTTTTGGTCACCTGCAAAACTACCAAGTTTATCCTTCCGTCAAACATGTGTAAGACATGTTCTCACTCAGCTTCCCTTCTGGGCCTCCCCCACTTTTGTTCTGAGTAGAACAGTTGCATTTGCTTGTCAGAGCTCATTTTCTAAAGGCGTGAAAGGCACCACAGCTTGCTCAAGCAACCCACCGGAACTTCGTGCTGGAAATTTCAGTCTGAGCTCCAGCCCAGGGCACACCGGACATTGGAACAACATATTACTCTGCTGGAGTTTGATGATAAAAAAGTTGGTTGGATTGTTGGAGGTCATATATACAGAGGGTGCCAAACAATGTATACACATTTTAGAAAGGAAAAAACAGTATTAAAATTATAACGCTCAATGTATACCAGTAACTAAAGATGAGTACAACTCATGTCGAGCACCAATTGTAATTGCAGAAGGCAAATGTGACTTGAGTATTACATGTTTAATATAGGGTTTCCTTTTCTTAAAATGTGTATCCATTTTTTGTCACCCTGTGCGTGTGTATATACACACTGAATATGTATATGCGAGTGTGTAAATAGTAGTGGAATACGTAAATGAATAAACATGTTGGTAATATGGCACACACCTGCCTATGTAAACCCTTGCAGCACTTTCCATTTGACTTTAAGAGAGATGGGTACTGGGGACATGGCACTATGTCCATGTGGTATGGATGGAAAGGTACTATTACTCTTTCTGATGTTTCTCTACATTTCATTGTGCTAACCACTAATGTTTGCCCGTGCAGTGAAGAGAATTTAAGGAATGTGCTTTGATGTAGTCTCTATTTTTCATTTCTACTTATCTCTTCTCATTTTCGTGAACCGCAATCAAATAATACATCGTCATTCTTAGTGGGTCGCCAATACCCAGAGTCCCATGATGGTTTCAATCCCAGGCTAATTCTTTTACAAAATTTACCTGCATATCAGGTAATGTATTAGCAGCCTACAGCCTTGGTTAGTGGGTGATTTATCTAATCTCTTTGTGCCTCAGTTTTCTCAAATGTAAAATGTGAATAAAAATAGCACCTACTTCCTAAGCTTGTATAGGGACAATGGTGTTACTATGTGCAAAGTGCCTAAAATAGTATCTCACGTAATAACAGCTCTCTAAGAGTTAAAGCTTCTGTTATTCTTATTGCTTTTGCATAAATGAGGTGAAATAGAAATAGGCTAAAACGTCTCATAGCATACATTTTATGTTGGAGACATGATTACCAAACTAATTATAGATATAAATAAAGAAAGGTTAATTTGTTATAAATGAAGTTACAAGTGTTTGAGTATTTTCCTTTAAGTATGGTTCAATGTTTGACTTCAGGTTCATGAAATGGATAAAGTAAACACGTACACAAATAATAAAAGTTTTTGAGAGAGGGACAGAGTTTAAATACCAGTGTCAAGTTGGGAACTAAATATTACTTGGGGCAGAGATTTTTATTCCTTATTCTCTGTTTAATCCACTTTCTCTGTTTCATCCACTTGGGTGGTCCCATTCTTTTCCATTTGGAATAAACATAATAACTGTTTTTAATCTTCATATACCAATACTATCTTCTGTAAATCATGTATGAAATTTGGGAGAAAGGGAACACTGAACAACTAGTATCCGCTGACATACAGAGGTATAAATTGCAGGGAGCAAACCCAGTTGCCTAGTCGGCTGGTGTATCTCTAAAACTGGAATGTGGTGAAACTCCACCACATTATCAATGCTATGTGAAAAACCAAACCAAAAGAGATATCCTTGACAGCATTAGTGCCTTGTCTGATGGGCTTCACATCCACAAGACTAGGATCCCAAAGTTAAAACTACTCCAAAGTACCACTGTAGTTACTGGAAGATGAAAAGCCCAGATTGTTCCATCAGCAAAACTGTTATCTTCAGCATTAGGGCCTTTTCCTAACAGCCAGTGCCAAGTCTGAATAACTCCCTCCTCCCCCCAAGATTTTTTTTTTTTTAAGATTCAATAAAGTTGAGGCTTCCAAACCCATAATTGGTTGATACTCACTCCCAACTATCTGAGGAACAGAAGTAGTTTTTCCCCAAACAAACAAAAGTGTTCGAGTATAGTTTCAACAACCCGAGCTCTAAAGGTAAAATGTATGTTTCTACTCCTTTCCCATGTTCTTCCCGTTACACTCCAAATCCATTTGTACCAACAACAGTACCTGCCTCCCCCCGACCCCCGTATCACCGAACTTTAAGTGTTTGTGGGATTATTAATCGCACTTTGCACTTAGGTGACCTACGTTTGAAAAGGTATTGTTTAGAACCCTATAAACAGTCATTAATCCTTTTAAAATGTACTTCAGGGGTTATGTGTTTAGTATTCATTTTCTCCAAATCATTCAGTTTTGAGAATTATCATCTCTCTGCCATTTTTCATAGGATCATGCTCATTAATTTTTGTTGTTGTTGTTGTTGTTGGATGTGAAAACTAATGATGGTTTTGATATAAACTTAAAATTGTTTAAAGGACCTGGTCTCCTGGCCTACCTGCTGGTCATCCTTTGCTCCTCCATGTTTCTGTTTAGAGGTCATTTTGGGGGGTGCCTCCTCTGATGTTTTTCTGGCCAGCTAGCCCCCTGCCCTCTGAGGGCCATTTGCAGCCGTGCCCACACCTGTGGCAGCACTAGCTTACGTAATTACATCTTCCCAAATGACACTGGGAGATCTAAGTGTATCATTTGTTTTATTCATATGGTTTTCCATCCTGTAGAAAGTGTCCATAGTAGGCAATCTGTTTTTGTTATTGAAAAATGAATGCACTATGCCTCCGACGTTCTAAGTATAACTCAGCCTCTATTACGAACTGATTGTACGACCTTAGGTAAATTCATTAAGCTTCCTAGTTATTGCTGTCCTTCTTTACTAAAAAATATAATACTAACACTTTGGAGCAATTTTCATGTACTGGTGATGTTCTCAGCAATGATTTAACTCATTACATCTTATAAGATCCTATAAAGCAAATACTCTTATTGTCCTTAATTTATAGTTGACAGAACTAAGGCCCAGAAGGATAAAATAACTTGGGTATTGGCATAATTAGTAATTAGTAACTGGTAATTAGCAATTAGTAAGGGGAAGAACCGGGTATTTGAATCTAAGCATTCAAGCTCAAAAGACCAGGCACTTAGCCAGGACACTGTATGGACAACCCAGATACTTAAATGGTTTTCAGTTCTGTTTCAAGATAATTTTTGAATAATAATAAGGTTTTTTTATGTAAAATAAAAAAGACTTTTTAATTGAATAAATCTGGCTATGAAGCCTAACTAATTTTTTTTTCTTTTGTAGTTAATAGCTTATAAGTTTGCTAATTTTAAAATTTTTATTTGGAAAATAGTCATAATAACATTTACCTTGCTGTGTGTATCTAATACAGTGTCTTTCAACCTTTTTTATCTCACGACACACTTGAACCTATAGTTTAACTTCCTTAGCACGCTTAAATTCCATTGATCGAAACAAAAAAAGGAGTGAAAAAAGAATATACGTACTGTGCTTTGAACTCTTCCAAAAATAATTTCATTAATGATCTTTACAAATTTTCGCAGCACACCTGAGATCCTCTTGTGGCATCAGTGTGCAGCGGCACGCCGGTAACAATCACTGATTTACTAACTAAACAAAGTAGTTACCATCATTTAATAAATGACATGATTTTAATGTGGGAGAAATAAAAATAATCAGTATGCTCACATGATTTGATTCAAACAAACGAATGAATAGTCCCAAAATATATTTTTTCTGGAATACCATATCATTGAGAGGAGAAGAGATACTTATTTTCTACAAGAATAATTCAAATTAAAGATTTACAGAGGCTGAATGATTTGGGAAATCACAAGTTTTCCAGTTGCTCTGGGGTAACACTTCACCCCAAGCCAAGAGCAAAGCCTTGATTAAAACACAGACACTACTAACAGCAAGATAAAGGGGAAAAGATATACCCTGTTTTCTTTAATTAGGCAGTTTGTAACACCTCTAGTTTTTGGATGAGAAACCAGAGGCTTGTGTGTTCATGGTCAAACTGCGGGTCAGCAAAACTTCCAGGACTAGAAGATGGATCTGTCTAAATCAAAGGCACTGTGCTCTTAATTGCCTTCTTATATGCTATTTGAAAACATGGTTTTAGATAATATATACATTTTTCCACCAGGCTCAAATGGCTTGACTTAGCTTCTGTTCAGGGGACTCAACTCCAAGGAAGCTCATTAATTCACTCAACACGTTATTTATCACATGCGCAGTTGGGAGGTATATACTGTGCCGTGCAGACGTCACAATCTCAGGGATCAAACATATCAAGGAAAATTACTTTGTTTTGCTTACTTTGCAAGGAGAGAGATTTACTCCGAACATTTTAATGTCCTAGCACTACAGCTGAGCACAGTTGAGCTACACTCCCCCCTCCCCAAATAGTGGACCTGAATAAACTGTTTCTCAAAGCACTGTACTATGCAGGTCGCCAGGCAGAATCTTCTCAAAGAGGGGGGAAAATGGTCATTAAATGGGCATTCAGCCAATCTAGAGGAATGAACACAGCTTTTTCAGAGTCTTCAGAATATTAAGAACAGTTCATAAGTAAAAGAAAATAGGAAATAAGGACCGGAGGTTGGGAAGCCTGGAGTCAGTTCAGACTGTCTGGATCACTTATGTTGTGGTGGTGATTTGAGCTGACAGAATGTTATTAGAGGGATCACTCTCCTCAACACTGTTTGCTTTGGGAAGTCAGGCAAAGATTTATTATGGCTGAAAGCCTTTACAGCTGTCGGATGTAGTGCTGGGTTAAGAGAGTTGAAAATATCAGCTAAAATTAATAGCATGGGTTGTGATTTTGAGTATTTGCAACAGTTGCGACGGAATTTTAAAAAAAAAGCCAGGGACCACAGTTTTGTTCTACATCTGTGATTATGATGGGTTGTTAAAAAAAAAAAAAAAAGAAAAAAAAAGTTGATATTTCAAGTAAGGAAAAGGGCAATCTAGTAGCCACAGATTAAAATTCAGATATCTGAATGGCTGATATCGGGACTGACAGTTAATGGGATGGCGTTTAGAGGCAAGTAAAGGTGTTAGAACTGATATGTGGAATGAGACGACAAAGAAAACCTGGAAGTGGTATCGTTCCAAAGAATGATCATTCTGTAAAGTAACAGTTACTCCAATTCATAGTTGTCTGTAGAGATGTTAATACCAACCAAACTATATTTGGAAAATGACGATACATACACACATGGATTACATAGATACAGGTGTGTATGTATTGTAAACTAGAAATCGTTATTTTCATATTTATATCTCTACATAGTAATTAATTATATTTTCATCTATCTATCTTCAAAAACATGAGCTCGATCAAATGCCAAGGGAAATACTTCACGTTTTGCTTCTGTTTCCAGGTCTATAAGTATAGTTCTGAACCGTACTTATTTTAAAGGGTTAAATAGACTTCTGTGCTATTGCACTATTTATCGTCAAACTTTCAGTATAGGAATATAGTATATAATTGTTTTTGAACTTACTTGGATATCAAATGCCTTTCTCAGGAATAACCTTACGGGACGTTTCCCTCTGAACACACTGTGGGAAATTTTCTTTTTTCTTAGTGGAATGTTGAGAAGTTTTGCCGTAACTTGTTTTAGATAACTACGCTTTCTGTGTATGTAACTGAAAATAGGAATACCGGAAAAGGTAAAGGATTCAATATATTGCTGAATGAGTCAATACTTGTGATAAACCTTATGCCTACACTTTTGTCATCTCAAGAGAATTCTAGCCTGTTCTTGGTTAAGAGATATACTTGTCTGAATTTAAACACATGCAACACGTCTTGTAGATGTTAATATTGGTTAATACTGATGCTATGACCCAAACCAGTATATTGCTGCTGTAGCTTGAAATGTGTCTAACTAATTAGTATGAAAATGCATTCAAAGTGTGTGTGTGTATGTGTGGGTGGAACATACATATTTTGACTGGATCAGCATCTGACTGCATGAAGTTAGTTACATTTCTACGAAAACACTGTTGTCATGGGGCAAACGGTTGCCTCTCTATTATACCTAAATCTCATATTTACATTGGTAACCCTGCCCATTTTATTGTCTTTCATGGTTTTAATTTGGTTCTCAAATAGGTTAATAAAGCAATGTGTTCACGGGCAGGTGGACATTCCACCTCCTGAAGCTGAATCTTTAACTCGAGTAGTAGTTTGTAAATAATCATTTTTAATCACGCAAGTCCCCTGTGGCTTCTGAGCCGTCTTCAGATGAAACCACTCCTTGTCTGATTTTTCCATCTCTCTAGTCTCATCTTAACACTCTTGACATTTTATCCAATTAATCCTTCTTTTAATTTCTTGAACACTCTATGGCATGTGTCCAGGCTGTTACTTGTGATCAAATTGGCCTCATTCACCCCAAACAAAGGCTTCCCCCATCTTAACACTGAGCGCCAAGCTCCTCTCAAAAGAAGACACTGCTTATGTTCAGAAACGAACCTCCGGTCCTGACTGTACTTCCCCTGGCAATAGCCCTTGACAAGTTCCTGGCTAGATTCTAAGTTCTTGAGAAAGGAGCCATAGCTCAGTCACTTCCCTTCTGGTTCCACTGGAAAGTGACAAAAACTCGTTGCACGAATACGTTTTACCAGTGGTTTCCTTTAACCAGACATATCTCCTGCTTTCTCTCTAAGGATCCTGTTGAGGGATGACACCAGGTGGTAAGTGGAAGGATGGGGCAGGCGACTGAAAGATAAAACTGGAGGGAGATTCCACCCCAGCCCAGTGTGCGGCCACGGGGCCAGTCCTTGAATCTAGCAAGACTTTGAGCAGCCTGGAGTCACATCTGAACTGTGTTCTCTCTTCCCAATTTATATGTTGACTCTCAATGTGACTATATTTGGAGGTTTAAAGAGGTGATTAGGTAAAAATGGGGTCCTTAGGTTGTGACTATATTTGGAGGTTCAAAGAAGGGATTAGGTAAAAATGAGGTGCTTAGGATGGGTCCAGATTCACTACAACTGTGTCATTATTAAAGAGAGCAGGGCACACATGTGCAGAGAGAGGACGCCATGAGGGCCCAGGGAGAAGACAGCTGAGTACAGATCTCAGAAGAAACAACCCTGACAGTGCCTTGACCTTGGCTTCTAGCCTCCAGCACTGTGAGAAAAAGAAGTTCCATGGTTTAAGCCACACTGTATGAGGTCCTCTGTCACAGCAGCCCAGCAAGCTCATGGACACAGCAGGTCTTTACCTAGCAGGAGGCTGCAATTTAAGTTTTTCTGCTCCTACCGGAGCACGGGCCCCAGTCTCGAGTATTTCCTTTGCTCCACTCTGTTCTAGAGCAGCGGTGATAAACATTTCCATGTACAGTATTTTGTTCACCCCGAGACACTACAGTTGGTTCTAAAGAGAGGTGCGTCCCAAACCAAGGGCTGCTACCTTACAGTGTGTGGAAAGGAGACCTAAGGTATACAACCTCAACTGCTCAAAATGACCTGGGATTACTAAGAGGCAGCTGGAATTCAGCAGCATTTATTTCTTTTTGAAATTTTATGTATGTATATATGTATGTATTTTTACGACAGAGTCTCACTCTTTCGCCCTGGGTAGAGTGCCGTGGCATCATGGCTCACAACAACCTCAGACTCCCGGGCTCAAGCTATCCTCCAGTCTTAGCCTCCAGGTTAGCTGGGACTACAGGTGCCCGCCACAACACCTGGCTAGTTTTTCTTTTTTTAGTACAGATGAGATGGGATCTCGTTCTTGCTCAGGCTGGTCTCAAACTCCTGAGCTCAAGCAATCCACCTGGAGTGCTGCTCAGTAGCGTTTAGAATATGCACCTCCTTAAGCCACCAAATACAGTCACAGTGTGAGGCGCAGGGGTTAGGACGTCAACATATGAATTGGGAAGAGAGAACCTAGGTCAGCTTGTGATGCCAAGCTGCCCAAGTCTCCCTTTGGGCATCTACATAGTGCAAAGCACTAGAGTGACCTCTTAGAGTGTAAGGGCAATCGTGACCCCACCCCAGCCATGCAGACTTATGTATCTCAAGTGGCAGGAGAAATCTACATTAGTGTCTTCTTAGAAAATCTCAGGGTCATTTCATTCAAGCAGGGCAACCTCATTCTATATCAGGCCCCCAACACGAGTCTGTTTTCTAAATTCTTAAATATGTGATTACATTGAAAACTTCTGCTTGTTTTCATCCCCAGTAACGTAGACAACCTCCTTCTAAGTATGGGAGTAAGCCACGCACCTGTATTGGATAGAACACTTCCTTTACAAGTGGACGTCCTTTGGGGAAGAAGTTGGTATTTATAAAAACAATTTAACGTCTACAATACGTTAAATGCTACTCAAAATGCCTTATAGATAGATATTCTTGTTTAATACTTCCCCAAATCTGAAGAGTTTGCATCTGTCGACTCCTGGATAGCAGGATAAGGAAAGAGAGATTTAAGGAGTTTGAATTTCTTGTCAAAGATCTCACAGCTAGTAAGTACTAAAGACAGACATCGACGTTAAATGATTAAAAAATCACCATACGGTGATGCTACGTTCATTTCTACAACTTAAAACACAAATAAGTCTTTTCCCAAAATTGGGTGCCTAAGGAACCGAGGGACTCTTAAAACAGCAGATTTATTTAATATTTGGCACACAGTAATAGTGGAAGCATCGCTATGTCTAGATAAAGCAAAGAGAATATGCACTTTGAGATAGATTTCATAATCAAATTACCACCGTAAATACTGGACAGAACATGTCCTGTCAACATGGCTTCTTGTTCCAGTTCTGGATCAACTCTCTTAGGAGAAACAGCCCTCAGAGCTGACAGAGCAGTGCTCCAGAGAGGCTTTCCCCTCCTTCAATTACTGTGCCATGATGTTTTTTCCATATGTGCTCATGGCTCATGGATAATTGGCGACTGACCTTCCATGCCAATCATATTCATAACGCATTGACAAACACAACAAAATAATTCAAATACTGTTTGCATTATATCAGTTTAGTTTATTAAAAAAGATTGAGAACAAAGTATAATTTATATCTAAAGTACTACTGCAAGGCTGAACAAAAGTAATTTTTATTTCTAGGGGGACTTACACATCTCCATTAAGATATTAGAAAGATATTCTCATGTATAGCCAGACTCAGCTTTCTCTCTAAAGTGTATGTCCAACTAACTAACTCACCATGTTTCTTCTTCATTTTATAGATACTTGGGCAGTTTTGAGGCAGTCATAGAGTATTTAGGAAATGGCAGCATGATTCCTTTCCCCGAATGCACAGCATTTTGTGGTATTCTTTTGACATGGACACTGGGCTTGATTATTTGACTAAATTTGGCTCATAACGTAGTAGCAAGCAGAGACTGGAGAAGCCCTTGCTTGTCAGGGTTTGCTGTCTTGCTTCCCTGGGAATCCACTGACCAGTGGGTGAAGAAGTCACCATGGTCTTCTGGAAAGTGAGAAATATATGGTCTGTGGCTCCTCTCTCCCCAGCTTGACAGGAGTGTGAAGGAAAAAGGACATCCAGGCACCAGCTCACTCACCACCTGAATCCAGACCCTGAGTGGGCCCAAGAGAAGTTCTTGAGAAGTCCCATAGAATTGTGACCTACTATTTTTTGCTTGCTTGTTTGAAGGTACTAAGTTTTGGGGTGGTATGTTATACAATAAAAGCTAAGTGATACGGTGCCACTCACTTTATGCATGAAATCGTGAACCACTGGGAATAAAACTATATATAGCTAGGGGGCAGGGTCTGTGGCTCAATGAAGTAAGGAGCCGGCCCCATATGCTGGAGGTGGCGGGTTCAAACCCAACCCTGGCCAAAAACTGCAAAAAAAAAAAAAAAACCAAAACTACATATAGTTCAATGTAATAGTCCACAACTAAGGCTATCACATTTAGCTTTATGGAGACTTAGTTGTTTGTTTTTTTCCTATTGTGAGTGGAATTGCTTTCTTTCTTTTTTTTTCAGATAGCTCATTGTTTCTGTGTAGAGCAACTGATTTTTGTATGCTGACTTTGTATCCTGCAATTGTTCTGAATTCATTGAGTATTTCTACCAAGTTTTTATTTGGTTGTGGCTTCGGGGTTTTCTGCACATATAATCATGTCATTGAGAAATATGGATTTTTCATTCCTCCCTTCCCGATCTCGATGCCTTTTGTTTCTTTTTTTTTTCTAATTGTTCTGGCTAGCACTACGATTGCACAGCCTTTGACACTCAATGACAAATGATCATTTCAGTCAAAATTTAGTTAATTAAAGAGAACAAAATGTATAAATCGCACCCTCTACAAAGCTGTGTGTAACTTTACTGCCCCCACATTATTTATACATGAGTTTCTGGCTTCTTTTTTTTTCTTTTTTTTGTTTTGAGACAGAGCCTCAAGCTGTCATCCTGGATAGAGTGCCATGGCATCACAGCTCACAGCAACCTCCAATTCCTGGGCTCAAGCGAGTCTCCTGCCTCTGCCTCCCAAGTAGCTGGGACTACGGGCACCCACCACAATGCCCAGTCATTTTTTGGTTGCAGCCGTCAT
>CAUYRH010137444.1:0-10216 GCA_963574655.1 Perodicticus potto | reverse complement strand
TTTTGATTTATCACAAAAGCTATCAAAGGATGTTATTGAAATTTTTTTGTAAGAAAATGAAATTCTGCATCTGGACCTTTTCCCCCTTCATGTAACTATTTTGGGGGGCTTTAGGTTGTAGTTATTTTTATTATTATTATTATTATTTTTTTTTTTTTTGAGACAGAGCCTCAAGCTGTCACCTTGGAGAGAGTGCCGTGGCATCACAGCTCACAGCAACCTCCAATTCCTGGGCTCAAGCGAGTCTCCTGCCTCTGCCTCCCAAGTAGCTGGGACTACAGGCGCCCGCCACAATGCCCAGCCGTTTTTGGTTGCAGCTGTCATTGTTGTTTGGCGGGCCCGGGCTGGATTCGAACCTGCCAGCTCAGGTGTACGTGGCTGGCGCCTTAGCCCATTGAGCCACAGGTGCCGAGCCAGGTTGTAGTTATATTTATGTGTATCACCAGGTAGTGTGTCATGAAAGGGAGAACTGAGGGCGTCATTGGCTCCCATTTGCTCATGAAACTTCTTTAGCCATTCATTGTCATATTCATGTTCTTTTGTTTTTTTCATGTTCTTCAATCTTAGTAAAATAGAGCAGTTTTAATAAAGATGAAATTGCCCACCTCCAAGTAAAAATATATGGGCAGAAATTTGAGAACCAGCTGATTTCTTATAGGAAGTATATAATTAAAATGAAGACCCTAACTCTGCTTTTCTATTACCTGTTATTTTCCAAGGACTATATTATCTCCTGTGTACTTCTTACTTTGTCTAAAACCATTAGTCAGTGGAAGCTGCTGGAGACAATGTTGACTCATTCTAGTAGACAGAGTATTATACCTATAGTGTCCGGTTCATTGCTTCTAAATACAAATTTCAGTTTGATGACTTAAGTACACTTTCATTGCCATTAATGTCAGCTTGGAAGCTGAGAAAAAGCAGGCTAATCTTATATAGGGAAGGATTTTTAAAATAGATGGGTAATTATGAATCCTTTCTTTCTTTCTTGAAGGCTATTGAACACCCAGTTCGAACCAATCAGATTCCACGTCAGATTCCTGAACAGTCATTCTACACAAAGCCCCTGCCTGGTATCATCATGGGAGGGATTTTGCCCTTTGGCTGCATCTTTATACAGCTTTTCTTCATTCTGAATAGTATTTGGTAAGTAAGGATGAAGTCCTCTTTTTCTCGTTATTACTGTATGTAATTCTTGAACTTTTTTTTTTTTTTTTGAGACAGAGCCTCAAGCTGTCACCCTGGATAGAGTATGGTGGCATCACAGCTCACAGCAACCTCCAATTCCTGGGCTCAAGCGAGTCTCTTGCCTCCGCCTCCCAAGTAGCTGGGACTACAGGCGCCCGCCATAACGCCCAGCCGTTTTTGGTTGCATCTGTCGTTGTTTGGCGGGCCCAGGCTGGATTCGAACCCACCAGCTCAGGTGTACGTGGCTGGCGCCTTAGCCCGTTGGACAACAGGCGCCGAGCCTTGATGTTTGTTTATATGGAGTACTATGTGTATCTTATAAAATGTAAACAATTCTTTAAGAGCTAGAAATCTTAAGAGCCAAAAGGTAATTTTAATCTTTTCTATGAAGGAAAAAGAATAATAATGATAATAGAACATATTAAATGAAGGCTTATAAATTCTTCTCACTTTTTTTTTTTTTTTTTTTGTGGTTTTTGACTGAGGCTGGGTTTGAACCCACCACCTGGGGCACATGGGGCCAGCACCATAATCTTTTGAGCCACAGGTGCCACCCTTAGTCCTTACTTCCTATCCCTTAATTCTTAGAAACTTATGAAATGAGTTAATACTTCATACCCCATTTTACAGAGGTGAAGATTAGGCTTTGGAGGTTGAGTGATGTGCCTGAGTTACACAGCTGCCATTTGACCGAAAATAAACCTAAGTCTCTCCAAACCTGTGTTCTTAACTAATTAACCTGTGCTATTCCAGACAGAAGCTTTTTTTTTTTTTTGGTAGAGACAGAGTCTCACTTTATCACCCTCGGTAGAGTGCCGTGGCGTCACACAGCTCGCAGCAACCTCCAACTCCAGGGCTTAGGCGATTCTCTTGCCTCAGCCCTCCGAGTAGCTGGGACTACAGGCGCCCGCCACAAGAGAGAAGCTTTTTTGATACCTTGTTCAGAACACTTGGAGAAGGATGGGAGAAGGGGTTGGTCTAGATGACCTTTGAAGTCCTCGCCAATTCCCAGATGGCTTTATCATCTAATTCTTGCTCACATATAAAAAATCATAGTAATAATTTTGAGTCACTGCGTTACAGTAGCATATTAGTGATTGCTGTTTGGTCACATTGATATGTGCTATAGAAAGTACTCAGATTAGAACTAAATGTGAGCTTTTTAGTGATTGGAAAATCTTTCCTTCCCTACTATAACAGTTGTTAAGGCCAGGCCTGGTGGCTCACACCTGTAATCCTAGCTTGCACTTGGGGAGGCTGAGGCAGGTGGATTTCCTGAGCTCATAGGTTCGAGACCAGCCTGAGCAAGAATGAGGCCCCATCTTAAAAATAGCCAGGTGTGGGCGGCACCTGTGGCTCATCGAGTAGGGTGCCAGCCCCATATACTGAGGGTGGCGGGTTCAAAACCAGCCTAGGAACTGCAAAACAGAAAAATAGCCGGGCCTTGTGGCGGGCACCTGTGGTCCCAGCTACTCTGGAGGCTGAGGCAAGAGAGTTGCCTAAGCCCAGGAGTTGGAGGTTGCTGTGAGCTGTGTGACGCCATGGCACTCTGCCAAGGGCGATAAAATGAGACTCTGTCTCTACAAAAAAAAAAAATAGCCAGGCATTGTGGCGGGCGCCTATAGTCCCAGCTACTTGGAAGGCTGAGGCAAGAGAATCGCTTGAGCCCAGGAGTTTGAGGTTGCTGTGAGCTGTGACACCATAGCACTCTATTGAGGGTGACAAAGTGAGACTCTGTCTCAAAAAAAAAAAATTGTTATAGTAATGTTTCAAATTCAAATGATTCTGTCATATGTGATAAGAAAACCTGTGTATCAAATGTAATCTTTCTGAGTTTGGCTCTGCCTTTTCATTACACTTTTATCAAATATGTCTGACTCTCCTGTGGACAAGTAGATGAACCATATTGGAATAAATCCAAGTTTCAGGTTCAGCTGAGTAGGAAGGTAAGGCCCAAAGGCATTCCCATGTCCTTCTGGTTCAGCTGAGTAGGAAGGTAAGGCCCAATGGCATTGCCATGTCCTTCTACCACTGCGTCTCCCCAGTCACTATCAGCACCTCTAAAGATCTGATGTTTGGTTAGTTAAGAGAAAAAACAAACCTTTTCAGCATGAAAATTGAAAAGATTGTATCGTATACTCTGTCGAAGAGAAAATATTTATAGTTTCATCTTGATGTGTTTGATTATAGGTCGCACCAGATGTATTACATGTTCGGCTTCCTATTTCTGGTGTTTATCATTTTGGTTATTACATGTTCTGAAGCAACTATACTTCTTTGCTATTTCCACCTATGTGCAGAGGTATGTATTAGCAGTTTCATTCATGTTAATTTGTAGACAGTATTTATAACTTTGGCATATTTCAATTTGAATACTTTTAATTGGAATAAATTCTGGCCTTGGCACACCTGTAATTTTAGCCCTCTGGAAGGCCAAGGTGAGCAGATCACTTGAGCTCAGCTCAGTAGAGCAACAGCGAGACCCAGTCTGTACTAAAAATAGAAAAAAATAGCCAGACATGGGGCAATTGCCTGTAGTCCCAGCTCCTAGGGAGGCAGGAAGATCCTGAGCCTAGGATTTGAGGTTGCTGTGAGCTATGATGATACCACTGCACTCTAGCTTGGGCAACAGAGTGAGACTGTCTCTAAAAAATGAAAAGAATTTATTTCTGTAGATATGTGTTTATTATGATAGAAATTGACCTGTATTTCTAAATCAAATGTGGTCGTCTTTAGGACTGAATTAAGATATATTCAATATTCAGTGTATTTCGTTAAAGCTTACTGTTGGAAACTTTAAAGTGTTAATTTCCTGAGAATAGCACATTGTGCTAAATTTCCACTGTTGGATTGTTTAACTGGCTGATTTAAAAATTAGTATTGCAATATAAATATTTTGTTAGTAAAAATAAACTAGTGAGACAATAACATCCTTAGATAATAACTAGAATTGATCTTTAAAGATTTAAGTTGTGTTAAATCCTTTCTTTTATAGTTATTTCGTATATAGGAGGTAAAATCTAACTTTGTTAAACTAAGTGTACTTTTTTAAAAATCGAGTTTCAATTCACAGAACGTAAAATTAACCATTTTAAAGTGAACAATTCAATGGCACTTACTACATTTACAGTGTTGTACTAACACCACCTCTAATTAAAATCTCACACTCATTAAGAAGTTACTCCCCATTTCAGTCTTCCCAGACTGTCGCAACCACTGGTCTGCTTTCTGTCTCTACAGATTTGCCCATTGTGGACATTTCATATAAGTGGAATGATAAAATATCTGACTTTTTGTGTCTGGCTTCTTTCGTTTAGCATGATGTTTTCAAGGTTCATCCACATTGTAACATGTATCGTTCCTTTTTATGTAGAATAATAGTTTGTTTATATAGGTACATCACAGTTTATTCATTTATACATTGGACCTTTGGGTTGTTACCACTTTTGGCTTTTGTGAATAATCCTGCTTCTGAACATTTGTGTGTAAATATTTGAGTATATGTTTTCAGTTCTTTTGGATATACACCTGGAAATAGAACCACTGGGTCATATGGTGTTTCTGTTTAATATTTTGAGGAACCATCAAACTGTTTTACACAGTGGCTGCACTGTTTTACATTTCCACCAGAGATGTACAAAGGTTCCAGCTTCTACTCACCCTTGCTAATACTCATTTTCCATTTCTTAAAATTGTAGCTGTCCTCGTGGGTGTGAAGTAATATCTCATTCAGATGTTGGTTTGCATTTCCCCCAGCGACTAATGATGTTGGATATCTTTTCTTGTGTTTGTTGGCCACTTGTATATTTACTTTGGAGAAATGTCTATTCAAGACTTCTACCATTTTTAAATTGGGTTGTCTTTTTGTTAAGTTACAAGAGTTCTTTAATATTCTACACACTGAACCTTATCAGATTATGATGTGCAGATATTTTCTCCCATTCTGTAGGTTGTCTTTTCACTTTCTTGATAATGTCTGTTGCAAAATGTTTAAAATTTTGGTGAAGTCCATTTTGTCCATTTTTCTTCTGTTGCTTGTGTTTTTGGTGTCATGTCTAAGAATCATTGCCAAATTCAAGGTTGTGAAGATTACTTCTGTAAGTTTCATAGTTTTAGCTCATATATTTCGGTTGTTGAACCATTTTACGTTACATCATGTATATTGTGTGAAGTAATGGTCCAACTTTATTCTTTACATGTGGATATCTAGTTGCATCAGCACCATTTGTTGAAGTGGCTGTTTTCTCCCTCATTTAGTGGTCTTGGCAAGCTTGTCAAAAATCAGTTGACTGGGTATGGAAGCTCACACCTGTAATCCAGCACTCTGGGAGGCCAAGGTGGGCAGGTATTTGAGGTCAAGAGTTTGAGATTAGCATGAGAGAGAGACCCCATCTCTACAAAAAAGGAAAAAAGTTAGCTGAGTGCAGTAGCACTTACATATATAGTCCCAGCTACTTGGGAGGCTGAGGCAGGAGGATGTCAAGAAAGCGAAACCTCGTCTCAAACCCCCAACAAACTGTGGAATATGAATGTGTGGGTATAGTCGGCAGGATTTCTGGGTTCTCAGTTCTATTCCAGTGGTCTGTATACTCTACTATGCCAGTACCACACTATTTTGATTACTGCTTTATAGTAAGTTTGGAAATCAAGAAGTATGAGTCCTTTAATTTTGTTCTTTTTTAAGATTGTTTTGGCTATTTGGGTCCCCTTGCACTTCCATGTAAATTTTAGGATTAACGTTTCCATTTCTGCAAGGACAATCATTAGAATTTTTCTTGAGGCTCAGCGCCTGTGGCTCAACAGGCTAAGGCGCCAGCCACATACACCTGAGTTGGCGGGTTCGAATCCAGCCCGGGCCCACCAAACAACAATGACGGCTGCAACCAAAAAATGGCCGGGCGTTGTGGCGGGCACCTGTAGTCCCAGCTACTTGGGAGGAGGAGGCAGGAGACTCACTTGAGCCCAGGAATTGGAGGTTGCTGTGAGCTGTGATGTCACAGTACTCTATCCAGGGTGACAGCTTGAGGCTCTGTCTCAAAAAAAAAAAAAGAAAAAGAATTTTTCTTGAGATTACACTGAGTTTGTAAATCACTTTGAAGAGTATTGCCATCTTAATACTGTTAAGTCTCCCATCATGCAGTCAGGGAGTATCGTTCCATTTGGTTAGGTCTTTTGTCATTTCTTTTGACAGTGTTTTGTAGTTTTCGTTTTGTAGGTCTTCCATGAACTCTTTGGTTGAATTTATTCCTAAGTAGTTTCTTCTTTTGGATGCTACTATAAATGGAATGTTGTTTCTTTTAATTTGATTAATTAGTTAATCAAATTAATTTCTGTTTAATTTTCTTCTCAGATTATTCATTACTGGTCTGTGAAAATGCAATAGATTTTCATCTGTTGATCTTCTAACATGCAGCATTACTGAATTTGTTGACTAGCTGTCATAGGGCCATTTTGTATTCTTTAGGATTGTCTAATCTTGGTTTTTGTTTTTCTCTAAAAGAGAAGAGATATAGTGAAATCTTTAAAACCTCTTAAAAGATCTTCTGCTAAGTGATAAGCCACTTTACTTAAAGAGGAGTTTTTTAATAACCTGCCTTATTTAAATTATGTTAGTAATAACTGAAAATCGATTTCAACCAGGCCTTAATAGAATAATCTTCCTAATTTAGAGTTGACTAGACTTTAATCTAAGTTATTAATGTTGAATTATATAAGTAAAGAGTAAGCCATTTGTAAATTACTTTTTCTTTGGGAAGCATAAATTTTGAAATATAGTCTGGTGTTTTATTATTCAAAACAGTTTAAGCTTTTTCCACACATTTTTAGCTAGTCTTTAAGTAGCTCCAACAAAGTTAGGGGATGCGTCTTAGCACTTTCATTAAGGAGGGAAATGGGCAAAGGCTATTTCACTTATGTTTGCTTTGTAACTGTCTTCGGCTATGTGCAATCTGTTAATTTGAAAGTAATTCTTGTTCTTTTTTCCTTTTCAATGTAGGATTATCATTGGCAGTGGCGTTCATTCCTTACCAGCGGTTTTACTGCAGTGTATTTCTTAATATATGCAATACATTATTTCTTTTCAAAACTGCAAATCACAGGAACAGCAAGTACAATTCTGTACTTTGGTTATACCATGATAATGGTTTTGATCTTCTTTCTTTTTACAGGTAAAAATAGAATTAAAATGATTACTTTTTAGTTAGTACATCTTTAGACAAATAATTTATAATATTTGCCTTTTACAAATCCCGGTGCTCCTGTTAGTTTGGCCTGCCCACCTGTGAATTCCATAAAGGTGAGGAAACAGAAGCTAAGAGGAGAGGCTAACTAGGGCCTGTGGTTGTGCTAAAAGTACCAGGAACTGGCTGTCTTACGGTTTCCCTTTGTCAGCCTCTTAGAGGCCACAGAGTCTGTCTTTTACCCACTTCAAAAATAGGGTAAAAAGCTACAGCTGTGTAAGATTAGGAGCCAGTAAGGATTAAGTCCAGATGAAGCTGAAGGTGGCTGAAGATGTGATAACAGGACACTGTAGGTTAAAGTTTTCTGTATCTCAGACCACTGTGGTGCTTGGTAAACGTGTGGAGTGAGTGACTTAACTGAAACAAGAAAATTGTGGGAACTTTCTTTGACATAGAAAAAGTAATATTGCACAAAGGATGCATCTAAAATTTTACCTAAGATTTTATATACTTTTATAATTTATATATTATACGAGAAAATATAGGACCCCAAATGAGAAAGACCACAATTAAAAAAAATTAGAACTATTTTACTTTTTACTCATTTGTTAACATTTCAGAACACGAGGTCGGGTTTTAAAGTGCCCCTGAACTGTATAGCAGGTTTCGGGCACTTATATCAGTTCTGTATCCAGGTAATTGATCAGACATGGGGTGCAGATCCTAGGTCTATAAGATAGATTTAGAGCCCCAACATTAAAGCTTAGTAAGTAGTCTGTAAAACGGCAGTGGCCTATGAGACAGGAGTTGCTATTTTTGTATCTCTTTATCTATGTGTCCATAAAAGCATATATAGGGCAGTGCCTCTGGCTCATCAAGTAGGGTGCCAGCCCCATATACTGAAGGTGGTGGGTTCAAACCCAGCCTCAGCCAAACTGCAAAACAGAAAAATAGCCAGGCGTGCTGCGGGCGCCTGTAGTCCCAGCTACTTGGGAGGCTGAGGCAAGAGAATCGCCTAAGCCCAGGAGTTGGAGGTTGCTGTGAGCTGTGTGATGCCACGGCACCCTACCGAGGGCGATAAAGTGAGACTCTGTCTCTACAAAAAAAAAGCATATATAGAATAATTTCTTACTTACACACAAAAAATGATGAGATAAATATCGGTTGTTTTTCCAGGCACATGGTAAAGAAAACATATAGCTCATCCATCACCTATGAGTTGCTATTTTTGATTTTTTTAATAGAGACAGAGTCTTACTTTGTTGCCCTTGGCAGAGTGCCATTGTGTCACAGCTCACAGCAACCTTGAGTTCTTGGGCTTAGCCGATTCTCTTGTCTCAGCCTCCCGAGTAGCTGAGACTATAGGCGCCTGCCACAACACCCGGCTGTTTTGTTGTTGTTGTTGCTGTTGTTGCAGTTTGGCTGGGGCCAGGTTCAAACTCACCACCCTCGGTAAATGGGGCCGGCACCTTACTCACTGAGCCACAGGCGTTGCCCAACTATTTTTTTTTTTTGAGACAGAGCCTCAAGCTGTCACCCTGGATAGAGTGCCTTGGCATCACAGCTCACAGCAACCTCCAATTCCTGGGCTCAAGCGAGTCTCCTGCCTCCGCCTCCCAAGTAGCTGGGACCACAGGCGCCCGCCACAACAACCGGCCATTTTTTGGTTGCAGCCGTCATTGTTGTTTGGCGGGTCTGGGCTGGATTCGAACCCGCCAGCTCAGGTGTACATGGCTGGCGCCTTAGCACGTTGAGCCATAGGTGCCGAGCCGTGCCCAACTATGTCTGATTTTTAAAGTACAATAGAACTTCTGCACCCTCCCCACAATGACCACCTGCTTAAATTGACATAATTTTCACAGACTACACACATACCATGTGTACCTATCAGTGCAGTAGTAGCCCTGTTCCTTATGCTGAATACCTCCGTATGCTGACCGGTTTGTTACAGTCCTTGGGTGGTCATCTTACAAAGGTTCTACTGTATATTTTTTTTTCTTTTTTTTTTTTGAGACAGAGTCTGAGTAGAGTGCCAAGCGTCACAGCTCTCAGCAACCTCAAACCTCAAACTCTTAGGCTAAAGCAATTCTCTTGCCTCAGCCTCCCAAGTAGCTGGGATTACAGATACCCACCACAATGCCCGGCTATTTTTTGGTTGTAGTTGTCATTGTTGTTTGGCAGCCCGGGCTGGATTTGAACCCGCCAGCTCCGGTGTATGTGGCAGGCACCCTAGCCACTAAGCTACAGGCACTGAGCCACAAAGGCTCATATATATTTTCATTCATCCAGAGTTAAACAAATTTGCGGTCTCAGTTCTGGAGCCATGTCAAATTGAATCAGTCAGTTAAGCCAATTACTTTTAGTGTAATAAACTTTAGTAATACTTTAATAATACTTTGTGGATAGGGAGTAGTGGGCCCTTTAAATGCTTTCAGTTTCTCTGAAGCAGAGTACGTCTATATTTGCTTCAGATCTCCAAACCAGGCTCAGCACCTGTGGCTCAATGGGCTAAGACGCCAGCCACATACACCTGAGCTGGCGGGTTCGAATCCAGCCCAGGCCCGCCAAACAACAATGACGGATGCAACCAAAAAATGGCTGGTTGTTGTGGCGGGCGCCTGTAGTCCCAGCTACTTGGGAGGCAGAGGCAAGAGACTCGCTTGAGCCCAGGAATTGGAGGTTGCTGTGAGCTGTGATGCCACAGCACTCTATCCAGGGTGACAGCTTTTTTTGAGGCTCTGTATCAAAAAAAAAAAAAAAAGATCTCCAAACCAACATCATTTTATTTAAATCAATTCATTTTACAAAACAAAAATAATTATTCTGTCACATAAAAAAAGATGCCTTAA
>CAUYRH010137442.1:0-29411 GCA_963574655.1 Perodicticus potto | reverse complement strand
GATTAAATCATTTCATGTGTGTACATTTGTCCTCACTAAACAGAAATAATACACTTTGAAATTTATACTCATTTTCACTTTTAAAATAGTAAACATAAATATAAATCTTAATTCCTTTCGTAATTTAATTTTTTGTTTAAATATACCAACATAAGTGTGATCCCACCCAATTGCCCTCCCTCCACCCATCCTCCCCACTCCCTATCAATGTCTTTATATAGTGATTAAGAAAATGCTATGAGGGCTATCTCTCACAGTATGATCAAAATGTTTCTGATTGCATATGAAGCACATTCTGCCCTATGATTGCACCAATGTACACAATTATGATTGAATAAAATTATTAAAAAATAAATAAATAAATAAATATACCAACATATATTTTACTAGAATCTGGGCTTAACTTGTAAAGTACAGCTAACCTATGATAAAAAAATGTTGACATATATCAACTGTACTCTCAGCATAATATAGAAGTGAAAATTAAATACTTGTAAAAGGAGTTATGACAATTCCAGCTGAGAAACTTAAGCACAAATTGGCATTCACTAAAGTTGGCATACACTTTAGTGATTTCTTTAAAACTCAGCTCGCAGTTGTACTGTAGAAAAAATATTTAATGCATGTGCTTGAAATTTTTGGAAAAATATTGAAATCGTGTCCTTGAAAATGTTATATTTTTTTAATCAGATTTAAGGGCAGAAATATCAGAACTGTTCCCTTTCATATGAATTGTCTGTTCCTACTAATCATTTTCTTCTCTAGTCTAATAATAAGGAATAAAATTTTTAAAAATTAAACTGTTCAGGTCAATCATACTAACTGTCAACAATTTGTCTTTAACAATTTATAATACCCATTTTAAAATTATAAACCTTGGAAATTTCACTTTGATTATAGTTAGTCTGGCCATTTTAAAATTTTAAGTGAATGTCTGAGAACTAGGGAATAAGGAAACATTTCTTCTCAAAATTCAATGGATGGACCATCGATCTTACTGACAAATGAAAAGAGATCATTGACAAATTAAGATCATTGATAAGGTGTCATTAATAATCATCAATGAATAGTATGTCTCTGTTTTTTCACACTTTTGTAGCACATTTTCAAGAATTGAGCAGGAAAGTTTGAAATGCAATGCGCAGAGTAAATTGCAAATTAAAACAGGTACTGAAAATAACACGGAGACATACAGGGATATTTATCTCATGCTCTAGTGAAGATTACTGAATTATGTTTTAATTTTCCATTTAAAGAATTATTGAAACAACCCTCAGTGGTTCTCAGAAACTATTAGTATTGAATATGAGCCTGTTGAATAACTACAGTGCAGATCAATTTAATCTAGAACTTGACCAGGAACAAATTTCTCCTTTAGGCAAAGCAAGGAAAACAAAAATATTGAATTAAAAAGAACTCCTAAGTCATGTTCTGGATTATTATAGGTATAATGAAATTCATCTAATCCACACTGTTGTCTGGAGAGCTTTGTTGGAATTTTCATCAAAGTTTCTATCACTGTGCTAAGATGGAGGTCAATTCTGGTAATTTTATGTACAATTCGTTCTTTCTAATGGCCCCATGTTATTCTAAATAAGAGTGGTACTATAAAGAGCATATATACCCACTATTTTTTTTTTTCAATTGGCAGGAAGATCATATTTTACATCATAGTATATTGCCAGATGTTGTCTAAATACAAGATTATCTGGTTGTTCAGTATGTTAATCTTAATTAGTAACTAAGAACAAAAAGTTGATTAGGAAAAACTTGGATTATCTCCTCATCTCTAAAGATTGTATCTCCCATTTACATCTTCTACAAATCTGTCTGCAGAGATAAGGCAAAAATTAATATACTAAATATTCATCAATATACTAAATATTCATTAGTATACTAAATATACTAGTTTATGATGATTTTCACTTGGTGGGGAGCTTCTAGATCCTTGATTATAACTGTCACCTATAGACCTCTTATAGAACAACTTTCTAGTTAGCTCACTTGCATTAAATCAAAACCAATTTTTTATTCATTCATTTTATTTGTCTGACTCATATGTCAGATATCCCTAAGTTGTTGTTTAAAAGTAATGAAAAACTCATTTGCAATCCCACCAGCAGTGTAGAAGGGTTCCTTTCTCTCCGCATCACTCTAGCGTCTGAAGTTTTGGGACTTTGTAGTGTGGGCTAATCTCAAAGGAGTTAAGTGATATCTCGAAGTGGTTTTGATTTGCATTCCTTTGAGGATTAAATATCATGAGTATTTTTTCATGTGTTTGTTGGCCATTTATCTGTTACTTTCAGAGGAGTTTCTGTTCAAGTCTCTTGGCCACAAAGACATGGGATTGTTTGCTCTTTTCTCACTGATTAATGTGAGTCCTCTGTAGATTCTAGTTATCAGATCTTTGTCAGATTCATAATATACAAAAATCTTCTCCCGTTCTGAAGGCTGTCTGTTTGCCTTGGTTGTAGTACCCTTAGTTGTGCAGAAGCTTTTTAGCTTGATAAAATCCCAGTTATTTATTTTTAGTGTTGCTGCAATTGCCAAGGGGTCTTCCTCAAAAGTATTTTCCCAGGCCAATGTGCTCACTTGTTATCCCTGCACTCTCTTCTACAACTTTTAGTTTCATGTCTTAAATTTTAATCTTTTATCAGGCAAGAATCAATTTTTGTCAATGGTGAGAGGAGAGGTGTGGGCCCAATTTCAGTCATTATAAGTGTCTAAGCACTTCTTCCAGCTCCATTTATTAAATGGGATTCTTTCAGTACCATTTATTAAATAGGGATTCTTTTCCCACACCTCTCACCACTTACAAAAATTGATTCAAGATGTATTAAAGATTTAAATATAAAGCAAGAAACAATAAAAATCCTTGAAGAAAGTGAGAGGGAAACACTTGAAGATATTCACCCAGGGAAAGATTTTATGATGAAGACTTCCTTGGTAATCACAACAATAAAAATAAACTTATGGAACTAATTAAACTGAAAAGCTTCTGTATAGCTAAGGAAACAACAGCCAAAGCAAATAGACAGCCTTCAAAATGGGAAAAGATATTTCCATAATATAAATTAGACAAAACCTGGAAACTAGGATCTATAGAGAGTTCAAAGTAATCAACCAAAAAGACCCAACAATCCCATATATTACTGGGCAAGAGAGATACATAGAACATTCTCTAAAGACAGACTAATTGCTAACAAACATATGAAAAAAGTGTTCATCATCCCTAATCATCACAGAAATGCAAATCAAAACCACCCTGAGATATCACCTAACCCCCGTAAGAATGGTCCACATCACAAAGTCTCAAAGTTGCAGATGCTGGCATGGATGTGGAGGGAAGGAAACACTTTTACACTGCTAGGGGGCTGCAAACTAATATAACCTTTTTGGAAGGAAGTATAGAGAATCCTCAAAGAATTCAAATTAGACCTCATATTTGATCCTGCAATCCCATTACTAGGCATTTACCCAGAAGAAAAACAAAATCCTTTAACGTAAGGACATTTGCACTAGACTGTTTATTGCAGCTCAAATTACAATCACCAGAATTTGGAAATGGCCTAAATGCCCACCAACCCAGGAATGGATTAACAAGCTGTGGTATATGGGTACCATGGAATACTATTCAGCCTCCAAAAAATGGAGAATTTATATCGTTATTTTAACCTGGATGGAGGTGGAACACATTCTTATTAGTAAAGCATCACAAGAATGGAGTAGCAAGAATCCAATGTACTCTATTTTAATTTGAAGGCAGTAGATGAGCTAATATAAGGGGCGGATAGGGGAATGTGAAAGAGGTGGGAAGGAGGGAGCAGATAGAGGGGAGGAGAAAGGGGGATGGGAGGTCATCGCGTATGGGACACCTCTTGGGGGAAGGACACAATTATAAGAGGGATTTTATCTAACAAATGCAATCAGTGTAATCTAAATCTTTGTACCCTCGATGAATCCCAAATGATAAAAAATAATAAAATAAATAAATAAATAGGGATTTTTTCCCCAGTGCATGTTTTTGTTAGAACTACCACAAATCAAATAATGATATGTGGCTGGGTTCATCTCTAGATTCTCTATTCTATTCCATGTATCTATTTCTCTATTTTTGTGCCAGCACCATGCTGTTTTGAACGCAATACATTTGTAGCATAACTTGAGGTCTGGTAAAGTGATGCCTTCACTTTAGCTTTTATTTCTAAGAATTGTATTGGCTATTTGGTTTTTTTTATGGTTTCATATAAAACAAAGTATTATTTTTTAAGGTCTTTTAAAGTGTAATATTGTTGTTTTGATAGGGATTGCATTAAATCTGTAGATAGCTTTGGGTAGTATGGACATTTTAACAATGTTGATTCTTCCCAACCATGAGCATGGCATGTTTTTCCATTTGTTAACATCTTCTGCTATTTCATTTCTCAGAGTTTCATAGTTCTCTTTATAAAGATTGGTAAACGTGTTTGTTAGATATATTTGCATGTATTTCATCTTCTCTGGCACTACTGTAAAAGGAATAGGGTCTTTGATTTTATTCTTGAGTTGACTGTTGTTGCCATATGAAGGCTACTGATTTGTGGGTGTTGATTTGGTATCTTGAGAAATATGGAAAATTCTCAATGAACTAAAAGGTAACCTTACATTTGATCCCATAATCCCATTATCCCCCAAGAACAAAAGGCATTTTACCACAAAGACATTTGCACCAGAAGGTTTACTGAAGCTCAATTCATAATTGCCAAGTCAGGGAACCAAGCCAAATACCCATTAACTCATGAATGAAGAAATTGGAATATATTATTCTATGGAATACCATTTAACCATAAGAAATGATGGAGACTTTATGTTTATCTGGATGGAGTTGAAACACATTCTTCTAGGTAAAGTATCCAAGTGGGGAAAAAAAGGTATATGATGTACTCAATACTAATATGAAACCAAAATATAAACACTTACACACTCATACTAATGATAAAACACAAATATAATCTAGCAAGGTGGAGGGGTGAGGAGGAAGAGGGGAAGAGAAGAGGGGAGGGCGATGGTGGGAGGAGAGAAGCCATTTGGAAGGATCTCACCTAATTTGCACAATACAAGGGCTCTCCTACAACTTGAACTTTACATTGGAATTGAGAACAATGTAACCTAAAAATTTGTTCCCTCACAGTAATTTGAAATTCAAAAAATAATAAAAAACTCCTAGTTTTTAAGTCAAGTTTTAATTTTTTTAAGAAGATTATGATAACAATCTTTTAGAAAGAGTTCATATAAAAATCTGAATAAACTTGAAGCTGGTAGAATTTGTTCTCATACCACGTTTGCGGCAAATGTCTTTTCTCAAACAGTTTACAAAGGCTTAACAATAATTGCCTTACTTCTCTCAAGTTTACGACACCCCATAAACCTGCATATCGCTGTACAAAGCTGAATAAGCCCACAGTTGAATACAATGTGGAAGCCATAGAGGGGAGAAAAAAATAATATACAATTACTGAGAGATTTATAGGCATGTTTAATGTAAGATAGTGAATCTTTGCAGAAAGAACTAAACAGTATTATAAAGCAGGCATTATAGTTTCAACCTCAAAAACTGTTTTTATAGCAGTTAAGAAGGTATGAACAAAAGCAGCAGTTTTGTCCAGCATGTGTAATGCAGCTGCAAATATCATGCAGGGCTCCACTTCTTTGTGGGAGAATAATACATTTGTCAGCCAGTTTGCCTCAAGATATTAGAAGACATACAGCATGTCACAGTGGTATATTTTGTTTTATGAGAAATGAAAAAAAATGAACAGCCATTGAAACATAAAGGTCTTTGGAAAAAGATCCATCTTGTTAAAACCTATTATAATTTTCATCTTGAAGTTGCAACATGTATATATTAAGTTTGTTATAGTTTCATATGATGTATTCAGTCTACAAAGAAATCACTAGCTGTCATTAATGCAAAATTGAAATTCAAGTATTTTATGTATAATAGTAATACAATAGTCGCAAATAACAAGTTGTCATACACTTCTATTAAAACACATTTCATACAGTGATTTTAGTGGCTCATATGGGAATATTATTTGACATTACTGTGAAACAAATGACTATGGCTACAGATATATACATAGAAAGAATATCTAAAATCAACAATAAACTCATCTAAAGAATTAAAACAACAGTTAAATACAAACATGAGGTAGAAAAGCATCATTAATCTAGTGCAATATTTTTTATTTTATTTAATTAATTTATTTATTTTGAGGCAAGGTCTCCCTTTGTCACCCTAGGGAGAGTAAATTCTCAGGCTCAAGAGATCCTCTTAACTCAGCCTCCCAATGCCTGGGATGACAGGCACCCACTACCATGCCCAGCTATTTTTAGAAACAAAGTCTCACTCTTGCTCAGGCTGGTCTCCAACTTCTGAGCTCAGAAGATCCAACAGCCTCAGCCTCCCAGAGTGCTAGTATTACAGGCATGAGCCACCATGCCTGGCCCAGCATTATTTATTTAAGTATAATAAATGAAATTACCTAAAAGTAAAAAATTATTTTACTCTACAATTATTAATGTTTGGTGCAATGGCTTGTTGATTATAATACATAATTGTGTGATAATTCACCTTTCTTCTCTGACTTTCCTCACAATAATAATCTTATTACCCACCTATATTTCCTGCTTTAATTTATCTATAAACTTCATTCTGTTAATTACACTAATAATTAACTCATCTGCTTCTTCTCTTATTATTACTCATGTAAGTCCTACAGTCAAAGCGAAAATAAAAAAAAATTGTATTTGCTCTACATTTTTAACAACACTGTTAATATATTCTTAAAGTTGTTGAAAGCATAAATGACAGTAACATTTCATTTAAACTTTTCAAATAACCTTTTGGTGTTCTAGACTATTCCATTTCGTGACATTGGGCTCCTTCAAGTGCTGAGTGACTAATAACACATACCAAGCTCCCAACCATACCTCCCCACTAGTAAGGCAAAAAAAGTAAAAAAAACATTGACAGGACCACAACTTACTGATGTATTCTTTAAATCTTATGAATTATGGTAATCATTATAAATTTTCTAAAATCATGGTTTTGTCTTATTTACCATAGTCTATAACCTCACTTAAATGAGATTTCCCCTCATAGACCAAAAAAAAAGCATCCTTAAAGCATGTTATGTTACAGTATTTTTATACCAGCAACATTTTAGTTATGATGTGTCTTTTCATACCCACAGGTCATTTGAGAGTATGAAATATTCTATTCTATACCATCAAGCTTATATATTTCCATAGTATAATGTTTTTGAATGTCAGACTAATCACAGCAATATATTAATGATTTACACACCTATGAGAAATCTAGTATCTGTTGTTTCCCCCAAATAAATATGATTTTATTGCTGTTTGGTTTCAAATAAATACCTCTACTTACAAAATTTAGATATTATTGCAGTCATTATGTAAAAAGAAGATTACTTTGTTTTAATTCTTAAAGTTTAAAGAAATACATGTTGAAATCAATTTTAATTAACCCAAACTATTGCTGTATTGAATGACATTCTATAGTAATATATAGCAGAAGGAAATATCATTCTGGAATATTTCAATGCAATGAATACTAAATATTCGTGTTTAGTTTTCAAAGACAACATTAAGAAGTTACAGTTTTCTTCTGGTTCCATATGCATTTGTCTTTTTCCCTTTTTAAAAATTTCAAATTAATATGAGGGTACAAATTTTTAGATCACATTGTTCTCACTTCCAGGGTAAATTTTCAGTTGTAAAAGAGCCCTTCACCTGAGAAACGTGTTATACACCCTTATAAAGTGCACAACAGGTGCACAACTACCCTCTACATGCTCTCCGTCTTTCTGCCAATTGTTTACCCCTTTCTTCCCCTCCACCCCCAATGCCATCAACCCATGAATGGATCAACAAACTGTGGTACATGTATATCATGGAATTCTATTCAGCCATTAAAAAAGATGGAGACTTTACATCTTTTACATTTACCTGGGTGGAGTTGGAACACATTCTCCTAGTAAAGTATCACAAAATGGAAAAAAATAAATATCCAGTGTAATCCATACTTATATGAAACCAATATATAAACAATTAATATGCTCATATGAACAGTAAAACACAAATAGAGTCTAGTAAGAAGTTATAATTTTATAAAATTTTGTTCTGTATATAAAATATAAAGTTTAGAATATTAACTCTATTACTTTAAACATGAAATTTCTCAATTTATGTATGCTAATTAAAACAAAATATTGAATGACAATAATCAGAAAGAAATTGACACTGAGTCACAGACTAAAATCATGCAAAAGGAATACAGGGAAGCTAGAATTAGAAGAATGTTTCATCCAAATACATGTTAAGTAAATGGACCTAATATATACTTTTTAATACTTTTTCTCCTTTCTGTAAATACCCAGTAGTGAGATTTCAGCATCAAATGATAGGTCTACTTTTAGTTCTCTAAGGCATCTTCATACTGTTTTCTACTAATGTTGCACTAACATGCAGTCCTACTGAAAGGGTAGTAGTGTTTATTTCTTTCTGTCTACATCCATCCTGACATCCACTAGTTTTAAACTTTTTAATAAAAACCTTTCTCACAGGAGTAAGGTGTTCCCTTGTTTTGGTTTTAATTTGCAATCCCCTGATGATTAGTGATACTGAGAATTTTCTCAAATGTTGTTCGGCCATCTGTATCTTCCTTTGAGGTTTCTGTTCATATACTTTGCCCATTTTTTGAGAGGGTTATTTGACTTTTCCTAATGGTTTACCTGAGTTCTATGTAGATTCTGTTTACCAGCCCTTTATGAGACGTTTAACTGGCAAGTATTTTCTACCATTCTGTAGATTGTCTCTTTGCTCTCTGATTATTTCCTTGGCTGTGCAGAGCTTTTTAATTTAATCAAGACTCATTCATTTATTTTTAACCTGGTACTTTTTTAAAAGTTTAAATAGCTTACCCCAAATATAGTTAATCACATTATAAATTAAGTGACACAGAGATTTTAAATTCTACATGTCTGGAAAGTGAATGTGTATAATTAGTGTTTTAAGCTCACTCTACAGAGAATTTCAGTTATGTGCTGCTTTTTTTCAATCCCTCATTAAGAGCCTCAATCATCAATCGATTAATCAAAACATCGACAATGAACACTGAAATAAACTATTCTAACAGAATAGAGATATTGCAAATATTGAAATGTTATCCAGAATTACATGCCCTTAAATATTCCTAAAAACTTGATGATATGGAAGAAAACATCTCTAGAGGTTCTCTTTAAAGTTGAAATGCAATAACATCCAAAATTTTTTAACAGTGAATCATTGTGCTCAAAACTGGCAGAGAATTCACAGAGCATTTATAACAGTATGACTGCAACATTAAAATTTCTCTTTTTACCTATAAATGAGCATAATTATTAATAGTTGATAGTCACACAGTAATAATTATATGTTCATATAATAGATACATTTTATAACAAATTTTATATTATAAATAATGCATCTTTAATTATTCCTTGAAATTCACTGAAATAAAACTTAAGTTTTATAATGTTTTCTTTGAAATAAGATACTCATTTTTTGCATTATATAGATATATATGCATTATATACATTTTTACCAACCAGGCTTTAAATATGTACACATTTTATATATTTATTTGCATATTTATATACATGATATAACTAAATGCTGTTTTTGCACTTAGAAAATGAAATTTGAGCTAAATTAGTAATGTCAAGATTATTTAGCCTAAATTATATACTAGGTAAAATAATTCTTTAGTAAGTAATTGCAAAAGGTATTTTCTACCTAAATAATTGAATTATACTTGCTATTTCTTTGTTTTAGTAAGATAATATCAATATGAACATTTCCACTTAATATTTTTTAATATCTATTAAAGAAAGGAAAGTGCTAGAAAGGGTGTGTCCTGAAGTGACAATCTTGTGGCCAGTGACACATATGTCACCTGAGCACAGATAGAATGGGACTTTCTGTTGCAACCTGTATAGCCTATGGCTAGGAGCAAGAATTATAAGAAATATCTGTATGGCTTAATTATGGAACACCTGGGTGGGAAGAGCATGGAGCGTGATTTAGCTCTCCTAACAAGCACAAGAGCTCGCTAGATGAGAGCAGTAGTGAATTCGCAGTCTCTACACCTGTGCTTAAGAAGCACGAGGAGATTAGCCTTATATTAGGCTGGAGGAGAAGACAGTCAAGGAGCATGCGCATTTTATCACGGAACCACTTACTCTGTCTCCTCTCCTGCCTGCAGAACACCAGCAAGGTATCTCTCTGCTGAAGATTACAAAACTCTACTAAAGACTAAGATCTGTCTTTCTAAGAAGACTGTTTCTCTCTCTCTCTCTCTCTCTCTCCAGTTAAAGTAGACAGCCCTCAGGCACCTAAGAGAAACTGAACCTGAGCAAGGTAACTTAGCGGTCTGCGTCTGGAACCTAGTTAAGTTGGGCTCGCGACCTGGTCAGTCCTGGGCCCTGGCAAGAAGTGTAAGAAGTGACATGTGACAACTTGCCTAGCTATTTTGGTCTGCTGCCAATGCTCAGAGACCTGCTAGGTCAAGGTGGCAGAAGCCAGGCAAACCCTACTTCTGCCTGGTAAGCGGTGGGGCCCAGACTTTCCCTCTCCACAACACAGGATCCTGGGCATGGCACTCCCACACCTCCCTGGAACATTGCTCCAAGAACCTGAGCAGGTTCTCCTGTAGGGGACAGTACTTGTATAAACACTTGAGTATCCTGAACACAAGTGTGTCTGCACCATCGCCATGCCCTGCCCAGCTTTGTCCTCCCCTGCCTGCCCAGGTGACAAAGCATGAGACAGGGAGCCCTGGAATTTTACAGCCATGCACATCACCTGGGACCTGCCAGTCACTTTCCTGATTTGCAAAGGACAAGCATAAATGCCACCACCACCACGGCAGCTACCTCGCTCCTGCAAATGCCACCTACTGTCTGGGACGTCACTCAGCCCTTTAAAACTTCTGCTGACACAATTAAATGTTGCTTGGGTAGGCGACAAGCTTTCCACTGACATCCGCCATCACAATTCCCCACAACATCTCAGCTACTCATCCCTGAGCTTGCTTAGCTCCACGGTAGATTATTACTACAGCTGTCATCTGCCAACACCACCACACAGAGGCCATTTATAAGTGAGGAAATCATACAGCCTTTATGGCATTCCCCAATGTGCCTGACATAAATAAACCTGAGGGAGACTCTGCCCAGTCCAGCACTGTCCAACTCAAATCCCCTCTGGGACTGAGAGTTGAGCTCGGGACAATATGCTTCTCTCAAACTAGCCCATTGCTGGGGACACTGATGAGCCTTTCCGGTGAACACAGATCAACATAGAACTACTGGGTGTGCTGTGGCGAACTTTTAACGGCAAGCATCTCCTACTGCACTGCACTCTCCAGTACAAAACTTGCTAGCACAACGGTGCAACACCGGGGAACAAGATAAGCTTCCTGAGACTCAGCCATCTTGGCTGAGAACTACTAAGAACATCTATAATTCCATTAAGAAAAACTCCTAAAGGAAATGGAAACTCCTTGTAAGCATTCAACCTCCCAAGACTGAACCAGGAAGAAATACAAATCCCAAACAGATCAATAATGCACAGTGAGATTCAATCAGTAATAAGCAAGAAATCCCAGGACCAGAAGGATTCACAGCTGAAATCTACCAAAGACAGAAAGAAGAAATGGTATCAATCTTTACTAAAAATGAAACAAGAAACGGAAGAAAAGGGAATCCTCTCTAATTCATTCTACACAGCAAGTATCACCGGTATACCAAAGACAGGCAGAAAGGCAGCATCAACAAAAAATACTATAGAACAACATTCCTGATGAAAATAGATGAAAAAATCCACGACAAAGCAATAACAAAACAAATTAAACAGCATATAAAAGTTAATCCACCATGATGAATGCAATTTCATCCCCAAAGATAACTTAACGTCCAAATCTATAAATACGATTCATCCCATCAACAGAATTAAAAACAAAAACAATAGTGATCAGTACAAGAGATATAGAAAAAAACATTTGACAAAATTCAGCACTCTTAATGATAAAAACTCTCAACTAAGCATAAAAGGGTCATACCTCAAAATAGTAAAATCTGTATCTGACAACCCACAGACAATGCGATACTACTGAATAGGGATACGCTGAAAGCATTCTCCCTAAGAATCGGAATAAGAAAATATGCTCATTATAACCATACCTACTCAATGTAATACTGAAAGTCCTAGCAGAGTGATTAGGCAAAAGAAATAAATAAAGGGCATCCACATTTGACAAGAAGTCAATTTATGTTTGCTGGTGATTTGATCTTGCACTAGAACAATATAAATAATCCTATAAAAAACTCCTAGGTTTGAGAAGTGAATTAGTGAAATAGCACAAGTGCAAAATCAATACACCAAACCAGTAGCATTTCTGTACTCCAGTAACAAACAAGCAAAGAACAAAATCATAATTGAATACCAATATTTTTCAATAGTTACAAACAGAAATGCAACAGACTATTTTTCACCAAAGAGATGTAATGTCTCTAGTAGGAAAACCACATAACACTAACGAAAGCAATCATTAGATGATGCAAACAAATGGAAAAACATTCATATTTATGAACGGAAGAACCAATATTGTGAAAATGACTATATTCCTCAAAGCCATCTACAGATTCAATGCATTTTTCCCCCCAAATATCAATCTATTGTTTAAAGAATTAGAAAAACAACTCAAAATATATGTGGAACCAAAATGAGCCAAAATAGCCCAAGAATTCCTAAAGAAAAAGAATAAAGCTGGAAGCATCAAATTACCTGACTTCACATTATGCTACAAGCTTATAGTCACAAAGACATCCTGGTCCTGGTACTAAAACAAATACATAAATCTTTGGAACAGAATAGAGAATCCAGAAATAAAGTCACATGTCTACCACCAACTGATCTTTGACAAAGTAGACAAAACCAAACACGAGGTAAAGGAAATTTGATTTACTAAAGGATTCTGGAAACATTAGAAAACCACATAAAGAAGAATAAAACTGGACAGATATCTTTCACCATAGACAAAAAATTAACTCATTGTGGACTAAGGGCTTAAATGTATGGTCTCAAACTTTAGAATAAAAGCTATTAATAATTCTTCTGAATATTGCTGAAGGAAAGAACTCATGAAAAAACCCTCAAAGTAAATTCAATAAAAACAAAAACTGACAAATATGGGATTTAAGTAAATTAAAAAGTCTCTGGATAGTAAATAAATAATCAATGGAGTACACAGACGACCTACAGAATCGGTGATAGTATTTGAGAACAAAGCATATTAAAAGAAGACTGATTTCCAGAATCTGGAAGAAACTCAAACAATACAACAATGACAACAACAACTTCCTACAATAAGTGGATGAAAGATAGGAACACACATTTTTTCAAAAGAGGACATACAAATGGGTAAAAAATGTGAAAAAATGTTAACATAACTAATCATCAGAGAGAAGTGAATAAAGCCACAGTGAGTTGGGATTTCACAGTAGTGAGAATGGGCATTACTAAAAAGTGAGATAATAATAGCTGTTGATGTGGTTGTGCAGAAAAGAATACACTTATACAGGGTGGTGGGAATGTAAGTTAATACACTCTTTAGGGAAACAGTATGGAGGTTTTCAAAGAAGTATTGACAAAAATGAGCACACGTGGACATAGAAAGGGAAATAACAGATACTGAAGATTTAGCGGTGAAGGAAGCTGAGGTAATGGAGAGGTTCATGTATGCAAGAATCCAAGGCTCCACCATTAAGCAATAGATCCATGTAATAAATATGTACTTGTATCCTCTTAACATATAAAACTTTAAAAAAAAAGAAAAAGAAACTGGTATATATGCAGAGACAAACAAATGACAAGTCTGTTGCTTTGAGAGACTTTATATAAGAGTTAAGGAGAACATGGCAGAAAAAAGTTTCAATGTTTAGAAGAAAATAGAATAGTAGAACACAAAAACTGGCATATGAAGTTTTGGAAGAATTGTTTCCCATAACATCAGAAGAGACGTTATGCTGAACCTTGAGACATATAGGAATTTGAGGCAAAATACATACTCCCCTGGCAGCATGGTATTCTCCACAGAGAAATTAACATCCATCCAGTTCAGCGCCATAGAAGCTTCTAAGGCCCCAGACATTAGCAATCACTAAATGTGGATGATGAGACATTAGATTTTCACAGTTCAGGGCACATAGAAATCCTACCCAAATACTATCTGGACAGTAACAAAATGAAATACTAGTGTTTAGGAATTAAACACTACAAATTATTGAATAAAAATTACTGGAAAGGAGAGTCAGGAGATTTCATAGCCTGCAAACTGCAGATAAGAGAATAGTTTTTAAGAATTATCACTAAATATATGTAAAAAGGTATTCCACAACAGAACAATATAACAGAAAAATCCAAAAGAATAAGGAATCATAAATAAACAGAAAGACCTACTTCAATTAAGTCAAAATTAGAAAAACTTCAAAAAACAATTATTTAGTGCCATTAAAATTAGAAGTTCTCATCAAATAAGATAACAGAATACATGAAACTGGGAAGAAAGTGAATAAGAATTGAATGAGCTCATATTCAGACAGAAGATGAAACAGAGATACAGACACAGAGATGGGTCCTTACAAGAGAAGATTAGAGACATAAATAATAGGAAAGGGTTCGGCATTATGTTGAAGCGGAATGGCCAAAAAGAGAATAGGAGAAAGATATTGTTCATAAAATAAGGACTAAGGAAAGAAATGTCCCAAATGATTAAAGTCTTAAGTATTTGGGTGTAAAAAGCAAAGTATTATTCAGTATAAAGAGGAACCAAAAGATATACTACTGAAAAATTATAGGACACGAAGATCAATAGCCAAAAAAAGTCAGATGACATATCTAACATAAATATAGTCAGATTTGACTCTCATTAAACAACAATAAAATGATGAAAGTATCTCTTTAGAGTCTTGATGGAAAAAAGTAATAAACAGAGGATTCAGTATTCAATTTATCTATAAATCAAGAATGAAAGTAAAGTAAAATATTTTTAGACAAAAATTAAGAGAGCATATTTCCATTAATCCTTCACTAAGAGAATTTCAAAAATGTACTTCAGAAAATAAAGCCAAAAAATGTAAAATACTGAGCTAATAAAATGTATGTAAGTATAAGTATGTGTTTATTGAATTGAGATAGAGAGAAATAAAAAATAAGAGAATAAATTAGAAAGGAAATAAAAATGTAATGGAATAAAAATTGTAGAAAATATTGTCACGTAAAGAAAGAATAAGTAGATTGAGGTTAAAATATTTTAATGACCTTATACAACTGGAAGTAAATAATACTTAGCATAGATATTTGTATATCAAATGCAGATAACAAAAAATATGAAGACAACAGCCAGAAACATAAAAGTAGAACATAAAACTGTCAAACCAACAAAGAGATTAAAAAACCTGTATTAGTGTAGTTTAAATCAGAAAAAAAAATAGTAACATACAAAGAAACAAAATGAAGTAAAAAGAAGACATGGCAAACAAATATGAAAATGGTTTGACCAAGAAATATTTCATTAGAAGAGTTCTCTAAAGATTCCCATTTGGGGAAAGATGATTTAATTATTTACCCAAAGTAAAGAAGATATTTTCTACATGTCTGGATAATATATTATATAGAATGAACAAGAAGGGTGAGATATTTGCTGTAGTACCAATAAATTAATAAAAAGCAATAAAATTATTTGGAATGAAATCTTTGGAGCCTAATTTTATTTTATTGTGGGGAACACTTATTAATGGCTTATTGAATGGTCACCCTCTTATTTTACCCCAGGGATGGCCCCTGGCAAATGTGAATTTAATGGATGAAGATAGAAATTAAGAAAATGAGGTCAGTGACTTACAATGACATAGGAGGGTAATTAATGTGTTGCAGTCCCAAACCCAGTTCTTTTAACTCAAAAAGACTTTTTTCGTGGAAAAAATATATGAATTATGATACATGTACTCACAGAACTTTATAGTAGCTTGACTTCCAGATTAAACTCCAACATGTTTAGAAATTGGCAGACGTGACTTCTGCTATGGTCTGAATGTTTGTACAGCCCCCACCGCAAACCAGTTAAAATCTATTTCCCAAAATACGATGGTGTTTGGAGATGGGAACTTTGGGAAGACTCTGCCTTTGTGAACGGGTTTAGTGCCCTTATTAAGGAGACCTCAGAGAGCTAACCTTGCCTCTCCCACCATCTGAGGACACAGATAAAAGCTGTCATTTATGAGTCTATATATCAGAAAATGGGTCCCAATGAGACACTGCATCCCAGACGTATTGACCTCGGACTTTTCAGCCTGCAGAACCACGAGAAATAAATTTCTGTTGTAAATAAGCTACCCCAGTTTATGAGAATTTGATATGACAGCCAAACTATGTCTTTCACCCTTCCAACAGATAAAGCTGGAAAATGTTAAAACCAGTGGCTATCCTTTGACTCATCAGAGAACAGATGTTGCAAGACAAACTTCCACATACATATATGGAGATAGAAGCACACCAGTGAGTCACAGGGGAGATCTGCTTATGTTCTTATGAAGAGAAGAAATGGCTGAAGCAATAAAGTGGCAAAAAAATGTAAATGGTAATTTTGATCAACTGGTGGAGGCTAACTAAATGAACCTTAAAGTGAGAAAGTCTTTGAGGCCACAGACACACACGGACCCCACCTGTGTATCATCTTTGTCTCCAAGTTTTCAAAGTGAGGATCTTTGAATGGGTGTCACCACCTTGACTTCTGGTTCTGTCAAGGAGAGAAAAGTAATCCTTAGCAGGTTCTCAGAGATTTCATCATATCAAAGTGGCACACTTAGAGGGAAAAGAGTGAGCAAAGCCTAATCTCAGCTGGGGGGAGAGACATTGCTCCCACTCTTACTGTTTCTAGCCTTTTCGTCTTATCTAGGGGTAGAGGGAAGCTATTTCCGAGAGAGACACATTTAATTGTGAAGGTCAAAGCCCAGAGACAAAACCCCACTAAGAAAGAACTAGAGGTTTACTCGTAAGATTATGGAACATTATCTTCCCTCACATCTTACCACCACATTAAAAGGGCTCTGAAATAATCACAGTGAATTACAACTACAATGGATACAAGATACAGACTCTCTCTGAATAGAAGTACTCAGGGAAGCCCCAAACCATAGAGGAAACAAAAACAGGGACATAAGTAAATGTAAGGCCTCTGGCACATAAAGATGTAGCAAACATTAAAGCTAGCTCACTTCCTAGCCAGATTAAAATAAATTCTTATGCTAACAGTCTATTTACATTATTTCTATGACCCACAAAACATACTTAGCTATCAACACCAGCAACAACCAAAAAGGAAAACCTCCACGGAATACCAAAAAGAAAGAAAAAAAAATAGTTCAAGACGACGAACATAGCAGCAGGATCAGACTGAGAAACAGCACAGATGTTGGAATTATGGAATGCAATTTAATATAACTATGAAGAACTTAAGGGCTCTGCCGGAAAACGTAGACAGCACACAAGAACAGATGGATAATGTAAGCAAAGGGATGAAAATTCGAAGAAATAATGTCACAGGAAATAACAACACTGAAATAGAAGGGAAGAATTCCGTCAGTGACTCGTCAGGAGCCTGGACACAGCAGCGAAGAGAAGAACAAAGCTTGGAAAGGAGTCAACCAAGTGATAAAAAGAGGAAAAAACGGATGGAAACAAAACAAAAAAGAGCCTGTGAGATGTGTGGCCATTTCAAAAGTCATGACATATGAGTCACTCGAATACTAGAAGGTGAAGAGTGAAAAAAAGCAAAGGAAATATTTGTAGTAATAAAGGCTGATAATTTTTCAAAATTGATGAAAACATCAAACCATATACAGAACATCAAGCATGATAAAAATAAAATAAAATAAAACTACAGCTAGACAAATTCTATTTGAATTGCAGACAACCCGGGGCAGAAAAAAAAAATGTGAGACAAATCAGAGGGGGAAGAAATAGTATTTACAGAGGCAAAGTGGTAAGAATTATAGCACACTTCTCACTAGAAACTATGTAAATGAGAAGAGGGCGAAATAAAATATTGAAATGTTAAAAGCAAAACAACAACAACAAAATCCTACAATCCTATATACAGCAAAATTATTCTTAAAAAGCGAAGGGAAATACTTTGTCAGAGAAAGTAAACTGAATGAATTGGTCACCAACAGAACCATTTGCAATAAATGTTCAATACTTTATTCAGGCAAATAGAAATGATGTGGCTCACAAATTTGAATCGCTTCTATGAAAGGGAGAATATTGGAGTATAAATACTGAAATTAAATAATTTTTTTCTATTTTCTATTCTTAATCTAGCTGACAACACTTTAAACCAGTGCAGTAACTATACATTGGTTGGCCTAGCTGTCTATGCATTGGGTGAAATCACTTGTATGGAGATGATGACTATGACAGCAAAATTGCAAGGTGCAAGAGGGAGAAAGTGGGAATGATCACTTGCAAGGTACCTTCACAATACATGAAAATCAATACTAGTATTTCAAGGTAGATGTATGCTAGTTATCAATGTAAGTTGTTAAGTCTAGAGCAGCTAACATTTTTTAAAAAGTATAATTATATATAAAGGAGGAAATAAAATGCCATTATATAAAATGCTCAATTACAATCAGAGAAAGCATAAAAAAGCGAGATAGAAACAAAGAAAGAAATCAACAAATAGAAACAATTGAACCATGGTTAATATTGACCCACCTATATTAACAAACTCTTTAAATGTGAAGAGTTATATGTAACTACTGAAAGATATTCTCATGGTGGGTAAAAAAATAACAAGATAAGACTATATATTCTCCTCAAGAAACTAATTTAAAATATGAAGAAAGACATAGATGGCTTAAGAGTAAAGTTAAAAAGAAATATAGACTATACTAAAATTAATTAAAGGAATGCCAGCTATATTAATTCTAGAAAAATTAGATGTCAGAATAAGAAAGATTATCAAGGATAAAGAGGGGCAATACGTGTCATAAATGGGTCAATTCCCAAAGACTACGTAACAATCCTAAACATGTATATGCCTAATGATAGAGTATCAAAATACAAGAAGGAAAAAGAAAACTTAAAGAATTAAAATGAGAAATAGAAAAGTTTACTACTATGTAATAGAAAAATTGGTCTGTCAGTAGTTGACAGATACGGCAGGCAGAAAATCTGTAAGAACACAGACTACGGGAGCAGCACCATCAATCCACTGGACCTAATTGACATTTATAGACTACTCTTTTTCCAACAAAATCCATATTGCTTTCAAGCCCATGTGGAACAGTCTCCAAAAGAAGCAAACTTCTGAGTCATAAAATATACCCTAACAAATTCAAAAAGGCTAGACATTAAATAAAGCAAGTTCTCAGACCATGTATGAATTTAGCCAGAAATCAATAACAGTAAGATAGCAGGAAAAGTCTCAGATATTTGGAAATTAAACAACATAGGTCAAAATAATGTCAAAGACTCTCAAAGAAATGAAAAACTATTTTATACTATGCAAAACTAAACACTCAACTTTCTAAAATTTTGGATACAACAGAAACGGGGCTTAGCAGTAAATTTATAATACTGAAAAAGAAAAAATATGTCTAAGGGAAATGACCTAAACTTTCTTCTTGTAAGAGACCTTTAAGACTTGCAAATCTACAAAGACAAGAGTAATTTATGCCCATGCTAAGCAGGAAAGAAAAATAGTAATCATTAGAATAGAATTTAAAATTGAAGTTAGAAAAACAGTAGCAAACATAAATAAAATTAAACATGATTCTTTGAAAAGATTAGTAAAATTTGTAAACTTGTAGATTTACTAGCCATAAAAAGTGCGCCAGAGAAAACATACAAATTAACAATAATAGAAATGAAAAGGGGGGTCTTAACCACCCATAAGAATGATATTAAAAGGATAACTATAATGAAATGAATACTATAATTAATTCAATGCCCACAAATTCCTTAAAAGACATAGTCCACAGTATAACACACACACACAAATAGGTAAGATAAATAGTGAAAAATACATTGAAGAAACTGAACAATAATTAACAACTCTACAGAAAAATATAGCATCAAGCCCTGATGATTTCTTTTTTTTTATTAAGTCATTTGTACATAGATTATGTATACATTTATGCCATTATGGGATTCAATATTTTGATTATTTGTACAAATTGGAGTGCTTACATCCTACCAATCAACATAGCCTTCACCTCATTTACCCAATTACAGCATTAAGACATTTGTGTTCTATACCTGATAGATCCAACTTGTACTTGCAATATGCTCCATAGGTGTGGTCCTACTACTAACCCTCCCTCTATCAACCCACCCCCCCTCACTTTCCTTCATCGGCCCCTTCCCTTCTTCATCCTAGGCTATCGTTGTGTTACGTTTTTCACATGCAAGTGTGAGTGATTATAGATTGGTTTCACAGTAGTACTGAGTACATTGGATACATTTTTTTTCCATTTCTGAGATACTTTACTGAGAAGAAAATTTCCAGCTCCATCCATGTAAACATTAAAGAAGTAAAGTCTCCATTTTTTAATGCTGCAAAGTATTCCATGGTATACATATACCACAATTTATTAATCCATTCAATGATAAACTCTAACAAACATTTAATAAGAAAATAATACGTTGTCCACAATGTCTTCCAGGATAAAGCAGAAGAAATACTTTCTAACACTTTCTATGAGATCAGCATTATCCTAATATCAAAATAAAAATGATTAGAACACCAAAATAAATTGGTATTGAATTATGGTCCACAGTCTAAAATTAATATCCAGTCTCAGGCATACTAATTTTAGACTGTGGACCATAATTCAACACCAATTCATATAAAAGTATATGATTTAATAAATATATAAATGGGGGGAAAACAAACCTCCATTGCAAACAATTTATTTAGATAACTCTTCCTCAAGAATTTGGAGGACTTTTACATACATGTGAGCATAATCCTTGCTCTTTAATATCACTATGAAGTGACATTCCGCCAGTACTCTTCAAACTGTCAAGTACTCATCAAACCGAAAAGTCAGAGAAACTATCATAGCCAAGAGTAATTGAAAAAGGTACGAGAATTAAATGTAACATGTTATCTACCATATTATCCTGAAACAGAAAAAGGACATTTGTTAAAAATCAAATAAATCTGGGCAGCGCCTGTGGCTTAAAGGAGTAGGGCGCCAGCCCCATATGCCGAGGTGGTGGGTTCAAACCCAGCCCTGGCCAAAAACTGCAAAAAAAAAAAAAAAAAAAAATCAATCAATCAAATAAATCTGAAAGAAGTATAGATAGTATTAAACAAAAAATTGTCAATAATGTTTCAATAATTTTAAAATGAGAAATATGTACCATACCTATAAGAGGTGGTAATTACAGTGGAACCGTAATGTGATTGTACTAGTAGCATTTATCACAAGGATGTCAATGTTCTAATATCAGGGATATGTTCCCCTACCTGACCAGATATGTGGTTGCTTTAAAGACCTTAAGATGAGGAGTTATAATGTATCAGATTACCCTTGTGGGCTCAATCTAACTCTACAGATCTTTAACAGTGGAAAACTTGTTGTGACTGCATTGAGAGAAAAAGAATGAGAGAATGAGGGCAGGAATAATTTGAAACATGACGGACTCTTGTAGATATTGTTGGCTTTAAAGATGGAGGAAAGGAACCATAAAAATGTGGGTGTCTACTAGACGGTAGAAACAAATTCCCAAAGGAACACAGTTCTGCAGACATTTGGATTTTATGTGTTACCTCTGTCAGATTTCTTACCTACAGAACTTTAAGATGATCAATTAGATGGTTTTTTTTTTGGGGGGGGAGGGTAAGATGCTAAATTTTTGGTAATTTCTTTAAGTGATAATAGTCATGAAGCATATACAAGTTTGTCTTGGAGCTCCCTGTACCATCTTCACAATTTTTCTGTGACTCTAAAACTATTTTAAAATAATAAGCTTATTAAACACGTCATTTCAAAAAATATTTTGAGGTTAAATCAAAAATACACATAAGGAGGAAAAACATATTATTTGCATTTTAATGTATTTGTGAAAGGGTTGAAAAAATACAAAGTGATTTATCTAAAGTACTATAAAATATAAAACTTCACTGGCTTCAATGACAAATCGGTCTAAATTCTTATTCTATTATTGTTTTCATTTCTAAGAAATTGCCATGTTTTCAATAGTAATCTAATGTTCCTAAGGCCATTTTTCCTAAAATATTCAAATAAAGTAGCTGAATGCTCATTCCCTGAGCCAAGAGAAGTCCAGAGCACTTATGCTTATGTCCGAGTGTTTCCGAGGAGAGATGCTTCAGATTCAGCTCTCGCCTAAGTCTCTGTCTACCCTCTCCTTCCCTCCTACTTTACATTGGCCACAACTCCTCTTACTTCACTTTGGCAACAGCAAAATTAACATCATTGTTCTTGTACGCATAGTAGAAAGCAATGTTAATTTCAGTGTGCCGGATTGCCTAGAAAGCAGGGGGTCTTCTCAGTCAACAATGATCTGATCACATGTTCTCTCTCCCTCACATTTTTGCTGCATCTTTCTTCAGAGTTAATTATAAAATCTAAAAAGTCTTCTTTATGCTTTATTCAAAGGAATTCACTTCTCCCTCTGTTCAGAAAAACCCCCCACCAAACAAAAAGAGTGTTCATTTCTTACATCCAAATATATTTGTGAAGATTTTCAGAATGAATATATCTACTTTGACCTGAATCATGCTACAGCAATACTTGAAAAACAAAAATAAGATTCGTATAAGTATGCTGACTACAAATACAAAAAGCTCACCTACTTTTAAAATATCACAGCTGAGTTACCAAAAGTAGTATTGTGTACGCTTGATCTCAACCTATATGCTTATCGTTGATGTCTCTGTATTAAACTAACTTCTTTGGTTTTGACTCAAAAGCTAACTTTGTCTGACTTAAGAAAAAAGAACATTTGTTGAAAGTATAGTAGGATAATTCAAAGAATTGAAGAGATGATCAGTGAATACTGAATAAGCAGGTAGGTTTGGAGGCAACAGTTAGAAGGAGTGAGGGATCCTCACCCATGGCTCTTAGAGAAGTAAGACGGTTGCACCTGGAGTTTTACGTCTGTCTGTGCAAATATCTCAGTAGGAATATGTGACTGATTTAGCTTGGAACAGTAAAGAAAAGATGAGCATTGGAACATTTCCTTAGCCACGCTCAGGAAATCTGAAGAACAAAGGGGCAGGTGAGAAACACCAGTATGGAACTCGGGGAAACCTTTGTGAGCTAAGGTGCCCCCCAATGGGTGTCTACCTCTCAGGCTACTACAATAACTATAATAAGAGTATCAATACTTTCACATACACTAAGATTACATATAAAACTTATTCTGCCATTATAAGGAAAGACATAATTTTACTGAAATAAATTTATATTGAATAATGAGAGTGATAATTAGAAATAATCTCTATCAACTCTAAATTGACCTGCAATTAAGAAAGATAAAGCAGGACACACAGAAATCAATGTTGACCCTAAATTCTGTGAGGAACATATGCACAATGTATTATATATTAGTTTAGAAAAAGAGAAATTGGTTATTTTAAAAGCACAAGAGAAGTATAAAACAATGTGAAGGATTGTGACAATTGATTTAGCCTCACCTTGTAAATATGAAAGAGGTAAAGTCTCCATCTTTCTTTAAGGCTGCATAATATTCCATGGTGTACATATACTACAATTTAATCCATTCTTAAAGCTCAAGATTATGGGGAAAGGGGCAAGGGAGGGGAGGGGAGGGAGGAAGCTGAGTGGAGGGAGGGTAATTAGTGGGACCACACCCACGGTGCATCTTGGAAGGGTACAGGTGAAACTTACTAAATGTAAAATATAACTGTCTGAACACAATAACTAAGAAAATGCCATGAAGGCTATGTTAACCAGATCAATGAAAATATTTCAAGTTGTATATAATACCAGCACATTGTACCCCATGCAGCATTAATGTACACAGCTATGATTTAATAAACAACATAAATAAATAAAATTTTAAATAATAATAATAGTTTAGCTTCACCTTTTGTCCAAAATGAAAATGAAAATTTTTAGATTATTGAAATACTAATAAAAATTTGACTCTATATAAAATATTCCTAGAAAGTACCTGTCTACTTCTCAATATTTTAAGAGAAATACTGCTAATTAAAGTTTTATATTTAGAAATGTGCTCCTTGCTTTTATTTAATGGCTTTAAATAATGACAAAATAAAAACCAATGAATTCATTTTCCATTTTTACACAGTGGAGTTTTAATACTAATTGAGTCACTCCAATTATATTCATAAGTCATAGTATTTGTCTTCATATATTTCATATGGATTTGGCTAAAGGATGAAATAAATCTGAAATACACATGTAGAATTATATATAGTTTATTTCTATATAGTTTATTCAATAATATATAGTATGTATTTGCATGTAATTATAAAAAGCAATTTCAAGAGTAGTTTTCAAAGAGCAATTTCAAAGCAATATTAGAGAGTAGTTTCTAAGGCCAAAGGTAAATTCACGTGTGAATTTTAGTTTAGTATTTACGTAAGAACTTTAAAGAAAATTAAAATAAGATATACTAGTTAAACTTTCAGATGTAGAAAGGCAATTTCTATAGATATTTCTAATAATATTTATAATCTTACTGAAGTAACTTCATCTTATCAATATCACGTAGAAAAAAATTAAAGTTTCCATACTAATATAATTAGAACAAAAATATTAGATATTTGTTTTGTTTTGTCTTTACGGGGACTTTATTGTGTGTCAGTGATCAATGCCATGATAAATGAAAATAATATTATTCAAATTTTTATATACCGTTGGTACCAAAAATGGGTTTATACACTTTCAGAAATAAGAAAAAAGTTAAATTGACACAAATTAATTATTCCATGCTTATAACAAATTGATAAAAAAATTAAAGATGGGAATTTAAACTTGAAATTATATCTTTGTAAGAACTAACTTAAGAAGCATTCAAATCAATTATCATCAAACACATGAAAACTCCCAAATTTTAGAAGAATGTGAATATGTGTGCAAGTAACACATAGAGGAAAAAGTCTTAGGTATGAAACATTTGCCCATTTTCTAAAGAACGTACTAAATTCTTTAAATTATGCAGACAGGAAAATTTCTCATTTCTAAATACACACACAAACACGCACATTTTTGCACATACAGAATTCGAATTTAAATACTTTTTTCTCTTGATAATTTTATTCTAAATTTAAAATTAAATTTTCACATCACATTAACTATCTTAAGGCCCTTAATTTACTAGAAACTTCAAAGGAAATTAAAGAGTATCAATGTCTTTATATAGTGATTAAGAAAATGCTGTGAAGGCTATCTCTCACAGTACGATCAAAATGTTTCTGATTGTATATGAAGCACATTCTGCCCTATGATTGCACCAATGTACACAATTATGATTTAATAAAATTATTTAAAAAAAAAGAGTAAACTGCATTATTTACTCAGTAGCTTGTTATGTCTTAAATATCCGTATCTGCAGAAGTTTGGCTGTGTTTTCACTTCTGTATTCATCACACTTCTCAGAGTGATCAGCGCACAGGTGGGATTCCGTACATAATATCGTCCTTCCATTTATCTTCACGTCCTAAAAGTAGGTAGGGAGTAGCAAAGTGGACACTGCTGTAGACAATGAACAAAAAGTAGTGGCCCTTGGTCTTAGAGATTATAGCATAGTGGGTTTTCATTCTTAAGAAATATTTATTCACACTACAGATGGGAAAGGAAAAATGTCTTCGTTATTCGCCGTGACTAAATGTACTGTTCTTGATAATGCCTAGCCTTCTAAAAGGGATAACAGTGCTATCATGTTGAGGGTCACTAGATAGATTCTCATTTGGGTACTTACTGAGATAGTGCAGTTAAATACTCATCCTTTCACAAGTATTGACACTTCCACTTCTCTTTAAGTTGCTAGCTAGGCAAGTGGAGAAAGGATGGAGGTATATGGAGTACAAATGTTCATATCTGAAGAGGGCAGGGGAGCTACTGCTATCTCCTCAGCTTCCTTAGGACCTTTGAAAGTCTCTAATCAATTGTGATAGAAGTGATTCCATCTGGATTCTGCTGCTAAATCCAATGATAAGGTAATACATGGTCTATGTTCTAATTTATACCACATTCCTCTTGACTCACACATTTCCATCTGCTGATTGATTCCACTGAAATTCCTATATACTCCGATTTCCTTGTAGCCCTAAGCTCCACTGGTGTCAGACTAGACTAATAGTCATGTAGTTGGCCCGCCCCACTCACACACATGCTGCCTGGGATTCAAAGGTTATTTACCATTAGTGAGGAGCCAAGGATGATCTGGGTGTGCCAAATAGGTCTTTTATCTGCTCCCTTCACACAGCTGTGACTGCTCCATCATACAGCAGGACAAGTGGATTCAAGTCAAAATTCCAAACAGAAGGTGGGAAAAAAGATTTCTTGTCCTTGACAGTCCCTTCTGTCTTCTCTGAAACTCAGGCCAAGAGATGGAGTCAGAAAAAGCAGTTTAATACATACATGTGTATCCCGTCATTCATTTTAATGAAAACTGGAGGATTTTCTTCCTTGTTCTCATATCTCTAAGATATAATTTTTTTGAAGCTAGAGTCTGTTGCCCTGGGTAGAGTGCCACGGCAACATCATAGCTCACAGACACCCTAAAATCCTGAGGTCAAGTAATCCTCTTGCCTCAGTCTCCTGTGTAGCTGGGACTATAAGAACCCCTAGTTTTTCCGTTTTTAGAAGAATCAGGGTCTCACTCTTGCACAGGATAGTCTCGAATGCAAGCAATTCATGCACCTTGGCTTCCCAGAATGCTAGGATTACAGGCCTAAGCCACCAAAACTGGCCACTACAATTTATTTTTTAATATAACAATAAAGTCTGTGATCCCCTCCCAATATAGCATAAAAAACCAGGAAGAATTTTTGAAATTTGCTTCTCTTTCAAGTACATTCGGCTTTTATCACTATTATTTAAAGCAATCAAGAATATTAGGTTTGAAATTCAAAACTGATCAACATCTAATTTGTTCTTGCTAGTACCTACCTCCTTCCTTCCCAGGGGCAGTAAATCTCACTGCTTTGATTTGAAGATAGAGAATTTCCAAGAATGTTAAAGAGGATATTAAAAAACAACACTTCTCAAACCTCATTAACTTTTTATATGTATTACCTCATCTGTAAAACTGAATTAATAATAATGCCGACAAGAGTATATATTCAAAATAGTTAATGTAGTAAGTGCCTGGCAGTTAATATCAATAGTAGAAAGTGTAAAATAAGACTATCTACTGAAAGCTAGTGAATATAGAGAGATTACTGAGATTGTTTTCTTGACAAAAGTGGAAATCAGAATTATTCTTGAGAATAACAATACAGTATGAAAGAGCCATACAAAAAAGGGACTGTATAATTTCAAGGAATCAGTTGAGATGTGACATTTTGACTATGTAGAATGGATCCATTTCTCCTAGTCCTTGTATCTCTTCCATGTACTTTATATATGAGAAGACATGAAGAAATGCCTTGCTAAGAAGTGTTCTAGATTTCGGAAACAAGCCACAATTACTAGGGAAATTCCAGTAGGGTGAAGGGAAGCAGGTCTTATAGAAAAGGGGAATGTGACTGATTGTGGAGTCAGAAAACCAGTGAAGCAAGAGCGATCCCATGTCCTATTTCCATTCAGAACAATTTGGGATTTGGGGACATTGAGAACAACTGGTCTTTGCAATTTTATAAATGGTGGTAGGAATTGAGAACAGACATGATCCAAGTCTCATATTCCCTGCAGGCTGCCCTGTTCTGGAACGAGGAGAACCAAATCAGAACTTTTGAACTGTGCGGTAAACTTGTGCTGTTAGCACTTCCCAAATGCAAACGCGTTTCCTGGGATCAATTCTAGTGACTATTGCCATTGACCATAAATCAAGAAAGGGTGTGTACATTGGGATGTAGAATAAACAGGCTTCACAAATCAGTATGCAAGTTCATACACAGAAGATCTTCTTTTCTGTTGATTTCTCTAGCGCAGAGGTGTCAAGTCGGCGGTTCACTCTTCATGGGGCTGCCTAGACACTCGGTCAGGACATTCTTTCTCTAAATTCTTAGAACTATGAACAATCAAGCAAAGCTAATCTGTAAAATCTTTTAGGAATGTGCTGTTTTCTGTTTTTTGTTTTTAACAGCTGTTATAAAATATAAATAATATACAAAACTTATGTCTACTGAATGTGTACAATGTGCCGAACTTAGATACGTGCAAATACCCCAGATACCATCACAATGAAGGCATTAGACATATGCAACACCTCTCAAAGTTTCCTTAAGGTCCTTTGTCATTGTATTTGTTTATCATAAGAAGAACATTTAACATGAAATCTATTCTTAACAAATGTTGGACTGTGTGATACCTTAGTGTCGATTAAACTAGATGATTAAAGTTCCAGAGATCTTCTCTATAACCTGGTGCCTCTAGATGTTTTCTTATTTAAGAACCATCTGTGCCTAAAAGAAAATAAAAACGTACCAGGCAGCATACTACATTTATTAAAATTATAAAAATATGACAATTTTCTAAGATATTTTCTTACCTAAACTATAAAATTGGATGTTTTCATCACAGCTCTTTCTATGAAAGCGTTTGAGTTGATTTGAAGAAGCAGCCAAACATACCCTCATTTCTACCCACATTTCAGGTTAAATTTAGAGATTCCTAGCAAGTACCACATTTAATGAGGTTCCTTTACTAAACTATACTGTGTTTATATAATTGGAAAGGTGTTCCTGTAATAAATTTCATGTTCACAAAACGAGCAGCCACTACTTTAATTATGATACAAATATAGAAAACACTTTTTCAGTAGTTTCATATTTCATGAGTACCTTATATCTCAAATCTCTCACCTCAGAAAAAGAAAAAACATCCTGATGTTCATGTGATGGAAACTAGCCACATGTACTTTTCCTATAATTAACATTTGGTTTGAACTTAGAGAATCCTTCCAATGAATGTTTTTTTTTTATTTTATTTTATAATTTTATTAAATCATAATTGTGTACATTGGTGCAATCATGGGGCACAATGTGCTGACTTCATATACAATCAGAAATATTTTGATCATACTGTTAAAGATAGCCTTCATGGCATTTTCTTAAT
>CAUYRH010137439.1:0-35927 GCA_963574655.1 Perodicticus potto | reverse complement strand
AAGAAGCCCAAGTGCCCATCAACCCACAAATGGATTAATAAATTGTGGTACATGTATACCATGGAATACTATGCAGCCTTAAAGAAAGATGGAGACTTTACCTCTTTTGTGTTTACATGGATGGAGCTGGAACATATTCTTCTTAACAAAGTATCTCAAGAATGGAAGAAGAAGTATCCAATGTACTCAGTCCTACTATGAAGCTAATCTATAGCTTTCATATGAAGGCTAAAACCCAAGATAAAGACATTTTATAACTTTAAGGAAGGAAAGAACAGACAGTTTGGTTAATGGGTACAAAAATGCAGTTAGGTTTAAGGAATAGGTTTTAATGAGTAGAATCCAGTGAGTAGGGCACCAACCCCATGTACCAAGGGCAGTGGGTTTAAACCCAGCCCCGGACAAACTGCAACAAACAAATAGCCAGGCATTGTGGTGGGCGCCTATAGTCCCAGCTACTCGGGAGGCTGAGGCAAGAGAATCGTCTAAGTCCAGGATGTTGGGGTGGCTGTGAGCTGTGATGCCACGGCACTCTACCGAGGGTGACAGCTTGAGACTCAGTCTCAAAAAAAAATAATAATAATGATAATAATGTCTGATAACACAGTAGGAAAACTATAGTTAATATGATTTTATGGGGTATTTCAAAATAGTTACAAGAGATTTGGAATAGCCCCAGTGCAAAGAAATGATAAATATTTAAGGTGATGGATATCTTAACCACGCTCATTTGATCATTACACATTACATGCATGTATTGAAATACCAGGCTGTCACCTACAAATAGATACAAATTTATGTGTTTACTAAATACATACATATATATATATATATATATATATATATATATATATATATTTGTTTCTTAAAGAATATGAGTTTTGTCTAACTCCCAAGCCATTAACACAGAAAGGTGTTTTCAGGTGTCACATTAAAAAGGTGGTCATAGAAATTCATAGAGTGATTTAAATGTATTATAGTTTTATCTTCTTACCCTGTCTAAGTTAGCTGACTATGAAACAATGATGGCATATTTAAGTATAAGGAAGTTGTTTGCTAAAGACTAAAGGCAACAGTAAAGTTTTCAAACTCTCAGGTGGATTCTGAGACACCACCCCTGACTCTGCATTATTGAGAATCTCTCTTTTAGAGAAAAAGTTTACAAACATGGCTCTTTAAACACATTATTATCATCTAGTGACTCTGAAAATAGGTAAATGACAAGCAGCTGAGCAGGTGCAGCACCTCCCAGTTCACTGAAAACCGAGAGCTATTTTGCATACTTTTGCCCACCATTTGCCCAAGCCAAGGGAGTAATTGATATCATAAGTATTGTCTGCTTGTGCACCAAACCACATACATACCTATTCCTCCTATTGAGTGTAATTGAACCTAATTTGATGGGCAAATTGGGGAAACAGTTCAGTAAACCTTCTGGGGCTCGTCTCTTCAATTAACTTCAACAATAACTTTACATGGAGACAGGTAAAATTATGGCAAGAGAATTGGGTCGAGTGAAGTGGTTGGTTTCCTGGAGCAGGTTAAGTATTCAAGGAAGCAAAATATAATTATAATTTAACCACATCTTTGAAAAGGGGATGTCTGGGATATTTTGAACTTGATTTCTACAAAATCTTAGAAATGATCATTTCAAGTAGCAGTATAAAAGAGATACATATGGTTCCCTTTTTAGCAATTTGCATATTTATCTAAATAAAAAAGATTGAATGCACTAAACTCTGTTCACCTTTATTGAATCATGTTGTGAGTTTCCCAATTTTATATGAATATGTTTCTTTTATTCTTCTCTTTTTTATTTTTTACTTGGAAAGGTGGGGTTATTAAAAATAGCTGTTTGCCTGTGACTAATCCAGCACTCAAAACATTAACTATGTCGTCTTGGCCAGTTCCCAATCTAATTAAATTGGAATCTCTGGAGGTGGAGCTCAGGCAATTGGCCTTTACAAATCATGCCAGGTGCAGTCATTCTAGTGTGCTGCCAATGTCGAGAACCACTGATATATTTATCCTTGCACTGGCCATTTGAAGCTTGCCACCTTGCTAGAGTTTGCATTGCTGGTATGTTTACACCGGTATCTCCAAATATATTTCATTGTAAACATACAGGAGGAAAGCAAGTAAATTTTTACTGACCTATGTCTACCTGCATTAGAATGAACATAAGGAAGTAGATGAAACCAAATGAAGAGCCCCTATTTATTCTTTCATCTTTCTTACAGAGTCTGTTTTATTAGTGAATTATTTTAACGCATGTTTTAATGAGCTAACATTTTTCTACTGAAGCCAAGCAGTATTTCTAACATAAGAAGATACTGCCACTTCCCATTATTTCATGTTTGATTAGTAACTACAACAAACCTGTCTTTCAGATGCATTGTTTCAAATGACCCACCAAAACTGCACACTATTATCTTTCCAAAATCAATCTCACCTCATTCCATAAGAAAATAAGGCTGCATGCAAAATGTTATTATTATTACATTCTGGATTGTAATTTCTTATCTGTGTAGCATTATCCTAAACACCATTGTCATCTTAAATTTTATATAATTTTTTTATATTATTATAAATCTAAAGTTTGTCAAAAAATGTTTTTAAAAAGTGAATAACTGGCTGGGTGCAGTGGTCATGTCTATAATCCCCTCACTTTGGGAAGCTGATATAGGAGAATGAATTGAGGCCAGAAGTTCAAGACCAGCCTAGGCAATATAATAAGATGCTGTCTCTTCAAAGACATTTTAAAAAATTAGCCAGGTGTGGTGGTGTGCATCTGTATATCCAGCTCTTTGAGAGGTTGAGGCAGGAGGATTGTTTGAGCCCAGGAGTTCAAGTCTGCAGTGAATGATGACCATGCTACCACACTCTATTCTGGGCAAGAGTATGGTACTCTGTTCCCCCCAAAAGAGTAGATAATGGACTTAATATTTCCAATCTCCCAGATAAAACGTATCCATAACACTGCACATGTATAGTGGGAGGACATCTTTGACGAGCTCACTCTAAAAGAGTTCTGGCCATCCTGCTTAAGGAATACAAGCAAAATAAATTCCTCTGGCAATCCCTGGTCACAAATGAAAATAAAATAAAAGAAAATATTTGTTTTAGTTTCTTCCAGAGTCCAAAGAAAAACTTACTTGGTAAATCATTCTTATACAATCCCAGGGCATAAAGAGCAAAGTACAAAGAGAGGTGAGATAGGGACACCAGAGAAATGAATGGAAAGTTGTGCATTATCAAACTTAAAACTATAGTATGAAAAACATCACAGAAATTTTTCAGTCATGTAACATCTCTGTAGAAGCCAGATGAAAATCATACACTGTAAAATAATCTATAGAGATCCTTCACATCCTTTGTTAGCTTTGTTTCTTACTGGTCAAAATACATTCCATGGCATGGGCATTCTCCTATGCTTTCCAATTGTGCTACCTGGCTCTTTTTGGAAGCCTGGGAAGAAATTAGAGTTTTTGTGTATCAAGTAGATTTTTAGTTACTATGAGGGCTTGGGAAAGGTGGAGGCATCTGAAACCATTTGCGGATAAAACAATGATGATGGTAAACCAATACATAAAGCAAGGGGCTAGGCTGGTAAGGATGTACAGTCATGACCAAAAAAAACGTGGATTAGCAAAATTTCCAACGAAAGGTACAAAATATGGATAGATATTATATGTTATATAATATATAATTACATATAAGATTTATACTTACATATAGTTTATATGTCATATATTGTTGTATAATACATATTTCATTTTTTAATTTCAGATTAATATGAGGGTAAAAATGATATATAAATCCATAAATGTAATTTACCACATAAATAGAGGCAGAAACAAAGACCATGTGATCCTTTTGATAGATGTAGAAAAAGCATTTGACAAAATTCAGCATCTTTTCCGATAAGAACACACAAGAAAACAGGCATAGATGAGACATTTCTTAAATTGATAAAGGCCATCTGCAATAAACTTACAGCCCACATCGTACTGAATGGAGTAAAACTAAGAGCATTTCCACTTAGAACCAGAACCAAACAAGGATGTCCACTATTGCCACTGCTATTTAGCACAGTGCTGAAAGTTCTAGCCAATGCAATCAGGCAAGAGAAGGCTATCATGGGTATTAAAATGGGGACAGAGGTCAAAATCTCACTGTTTGTGGATTATATAATCTTATACTTGGAAAATGCCGGGGTCTGGACCACAATGCTCCTGGAAGTGATCAAGAAATACAGTAATGTCTTGAGATACAAAACCCAATGTCCACAAATCAGCCCTCATACATGCCAATAACAGTAAAACTGAGAATCAAATCAAGGACACAATATCCTTCACAGTTGCTTCAAAAAATGAAATACCTGGAACTATACCTAGAAAACGATGTGAAGGATCTCTATAAAGAGAATTATGAAAATAAATAACAAAATACACTAGCAAATGGAAGAACATACCAAGCTCATGGCTGGTAAGAATCAACATCATTAAAATGTCCACACCACCTAAAGCTATCTACAGATTTAGCCCCATCAAAGTACCAATGTCACACTTTGAAGAACTTGAAAAAATAGTACTTCCTTTTGTGTAGACTCAGATAAAAAAAAAAACAAATAGCCAATGCAATTTTAAGAAATAAAAATAAATCTGGAGGCATCACGTTACCAGACTTCAGGTTATACTACAAGTCTACAGTGATCAAAACAGGATGGCACTGGCACAAAAATAGAGACATAAATCTGTGGAATAGAACAGAGAACTTAGAGATGAATCCAGTTACATATAGCCATCTGATTTTTGATAAATCAAACAAAAGCATACACTGGGGAAAAGAAACCATATTTAATAAACAATGCTGGGAGAACTGGTTAGCCACATATACAAATCTGAAATTGGACCCGTACCTTTCACCTCTGACAAAAATTGACTCCTGCTGGGTAAGAGACTTAGATTTAAGATACAAAACAATAAAAACTCCTAGAAGAAAGTGTGGCAAAAACTCTGGACTCTATTATCCCAGGAAAAGAATTTATGAAGAAGACTCATCGACAATCGCAGCAACACCAAAAATAAATAACTGGGACATGATCAAGCTTAAAAGCTTTTGCACAGCCAAGGGTTCAACAAGCAAACAGATGTCCTTCAGAATGAGAGAAATCATTTGCATTCTATGAATCTAACAAAGGGCTCATAACTACCGTCTTCAGAGAACTCAAATTAATCAACAAGAAAAGAGCAAACAATCCCATTTATAAGTGGGCCATATTCTTGAACAGAAGACCAACAATCTGCCTACACAGTATATGTTTGAGAATACAAAGGAAGAAGAAATTAATTCTGCTAGGGTAGAGACAAAAAATTAGGGGAGATTTAATGACAGTAAGTATTTGATTATATTCTTGAAAAAGTGAAGGGATTAGAGACTTCAAAGGCACAGAAGCATAAAAAGATATGATACACTGATTATGTGCAAGGGCTAGAGGTTAGGGAAAGAGAGGAATAAAAAGATTAAGGTAGGTTAGGAGCAGGAGAAAGAGAACATCAAATATTGAGTATAAGGTTTGGGCTTCATCAATAGAAGTGTGGCCATACTGTAAGTTCTTAGCATCAGATTCAACAATTAAGCAGATGTGTTTCAATAAGGTAACTTCTGACAATGTGCTAGAAACATTAGAAGACAAAGGCTGAAAGCACAATTCCTTTTTTTCCAAGAAAAAAGTAATTAAAATTTCTCTATCAAGACAGAGAACTGAAAATGGTAGGAAAGAATAGATTTTAGATAAATTATGGAGCTGCAGTTGACATGATCTGGTAACTGGAGGCAGGATAGGGAGGTAATAGCAAAAGAGGAATGTTTCTTCTTTTGAAAGTAGTGCTATTGGTTTATATTTATGCTATATTATAATTCAGATACTGTACATATACATGGTACATATAAAATTATACTATCTACAATTGTAATAACTTCATTTTAAATTACATGATACTGCTTGGGATGAAACTAACCTTAATTTTAATATATTCTTGGTTTCTTTCCAAATTATTTCTTTTCCTGGTTTCTCAGAATTCCTACTTCACTAATTATCTCTGAAATATATTTTGGTGAGAAATGATTTGATACTAAGTTGGGTATCCAATAACAAGAAGTACCTTTTCCAACTGGTAGTTCCTATTACCTAACAAGAACAAAAGAAGAAAAGATAGTTATGTATGGACCAACGATAAAAGTGTGGGATAAAACAACAGTTACGAATAATCCATCTGTTCACCTAAGGAACAGTTATAAAAAAAATAAGCAAAAAAGGAAATTCAACTTTTCCCATAGTTATTTGTGGGAAATATCATTTATTTGTTTCCATCCTGCCATAAAACTTGTTTTTTCACCAGTGTACTGGGCTTTGTTTTCTCTCACATACCCCAGAATTTAGATGTTACAGATGTTCCCTTTACTCTTTCAATTATTATTTTCATTTGTACCAGGATATTCCCCTGCAGCAACACTATGTCCTACTAGAAAAACCAAGAGAGCTTCCCTTGATTCCACATCCGCCTCCAGGTACCTCTACATTTCTCGGAACCACTTTGTAACAAAACTTTTCATATTTTGAAGTCTCCCTCTCTGTTGAACTCTCTGGTTAGTCACCCCAGTACAATAAAATCACTCTCATGTGATATCCGCATTGCCACATCTAAGGGTCATCCAAATAGTCTGCAAACTCTTACACCATTGAAAACTCCTTCCTCCTTCCTTCTTGAGAGTTTTTTTACTAACTTAGATTCTGGACTGTCTCTTTAATTTCCCTTTTGCCTCCTGTCTCTTACTTTAATTCTATATTTCAGGTATCTTCAACAATTACAACACGCTCCAACTAAAATTTTTTCTCTCAATGCCAGTCTCTCCCTTTGTAAACACATCCAGGTCTACAGTTCCACATGCTCCTGGTACGCTAATGACTTCCCACTGCTTATCGGTAGCCTTAGCCAAACGCACAATTTCCAGAGTCATATACCTAAATGTAATGTTTCTGTGAGATCTTTGGTATATATCTAGTAGTTTTTTCATATTTAATATATCCAGGACAGAACTACTGATACCGAATTGCAAAGGATTAATCTTGCCTAGTCTGTCCCACTGCAGCAAAATATTCTTCTGTTCTATCACATTTTGAGGCCATATACCTAAGTTATACATTCTATTTTTTTTTAAGGATCTCACTCTGTTGTCCCTGGATAGAGTGCCACGGCATCAGTCTAGTTCACAGCAACCTCTAACATGTGGGTTCAAGTGATGCTCCTGCTTCAGCCTTCCAAGCAACTGGGATCATTAGTGCCCATGACAACGCTTGGATAATTTTTCTTTATTTTAGTACAAATGGGGTCTCACTCCTGCTCAAGCTGGACTTGAACTCCCGAGCTCAAGCAAACTACCTGCCTCAGCCTCCCAGAGTGCTAGGATTACAGGCACGAGCCACATTGCCCAGCCTAAGCTGTATATACATTCTCGATTCTCTCTCCTTCATGTCCTAGAAAGGCATCTCCGCTATACATACAAAATGTAATACCACTTCTCAATTTCTTTTGACACCTCTGCCATGACTTCAATAAAAATCTCTATTACTTCTGGCCCAGATTACTGTAAAGTTCTCTTTTATCCATGATTTTTCCACATTTGCCTCTTTCCAGGAGCCATAATCATGCTTTCAAGGGCAAATCAGATCCATTTACAACCCTGCTCAAAACTCTCTACCACATTTAGATTAAAACACGAACTCCTTATGATCATTATAAGGCCTTATCTACCTCAGTGACAGACAGCTTTTGCTGTTCAAACGCTCTCTAACTTTTTGCTCCCTTGAAAAGACCATTCTTGCTACCTCCTCAAGGATTGTAAATTTGTTCCCTCTTTTGAAATGCTCTTCTTTCAAATCTGATGTTCTTTGTTTAATATTTTCTTTGCTCAAGTGTCACTTCCTCAGAGAAACTTTTCTGACCACTTCTTAGTCCATTTCCATGGCTTACAAAAAAACCTAAAATTGTATAATTTTTAATAAATAAAATTTATTTCTCACAGTTCTAGAGGCTAGGAAGTCTAAGGTTAAGGGGATGCATCTGGTGAAAGGCTTCTTGCTGGTGGGTACTCCGAAGATTTCTGAGGTTGTGAAAGGCATCCCTTGGTGAGACAACTGAGTGCTATAACTAATGTGCTATTCTCAGATCTCTCTTCTCTTAAAGTCATCAGTTCCACTCCCATGATAATGCATTAATATGTTAAGCCTTTAATCCATTATGCCAGAGATGGCTACATCCTTTCATGAGGAATCGCCTCTTAAAGACCTCACCTCTTGACACTGCCACATTAAAGATTAAATTTCAACATGAATTTTGGAGGGGGCATTCAAACTGTGATACCATCATATCTGAAAGATCGACCCACTTGTCTTTCTGTATACTTTGACCTTGCATACTTTTATTTTATTTCTTGAACTTAATGCTCTTTGAAAAAACACTATTTACTGGTTTATTTACTTTTCTAGTGTTAATAGTCTTCAACAGAATTCAAGTTCTATGAAGACAGGGTTTGTTTCCTATTCATACATAAATTGGCATAAAAACTGAGACATAGTTGGAATTCAATACAGTTTTACAAAATTAGTGGATAAGTAAATGGATAAATCCACAGAAGAATGAATTGTGTGTAAGGTCAAACCTTATACTGGTAAAAATAAATGAATAAGCAGTGCAGATGTAACAGAAGAATTAACTGCTACCAGATCCATTCCCAGTACTTCCTAGAAATATATGGCAAGACCAAAAACCTACAGCTCATGAATCTATTGTGGCCCCATGACTAGGCATAGTTATGATGTGTATTATTTCCAGCCTGGCTTTAAGAAATCTCCAAATGAGCTCTCCACAGCCTTTGCCCTTATGTCAAGGTGGAAATTCCCAGAACAACCTTGGAAGCCACACTTTGAAGATGCCAAACTTTTCATCAGCCTGTGAATTCACTCTGTAGAGCAGAGCTTAACACTTTCACAGTGTTAAGCAGAGCTTAACACTAACATTGGACCCCTTTGGACTATTTACACAAGTGAGAAATAACTTCTACTATTTAAAAAATTAGTTTAGTTTTATGGTTTGATTAATGCAGTCAGTATCAAAATTGCCCAATTTTCTACCTGAGTTGAAGAAGGCCTGACACATTTCCTGGGAGGTGTCAGATATAGAAGATAATATTTGTTCCAATATAATGTGAATGATATGCTTCCCATGTTTGCAAATTTCTCCTAAACTTGTCTTCTCCTAAGCTGGTAAAATTGAAACAGTTCAGATGTTCAAATCTAGAGCTGTTCCAACTGCTGGTGGAGGTGAGGTATTCTAAAACCTTGACTGGGCTCAGGGAGTTGCTTCCTGTTTGACCACAAACAGAGAAGGGACTTATAGACTCAACCTTCTCAAAGAAAAGTTTTCAGTCAATTCCCCCATGTTCGTCTCTGTACTCACTTACACCTCTTGAGGTACCTCTGGTCTTTCAGGTATTTTGGTGGTAGGTTGTCATGAATGTGCCTTTAAAGACACATACGTTAAGGATTCCTCTGATCTGCTCACACAGTAATCACCGTTCCACTTCCTTTTGGGGTTCAAAGAGATGTGTAAATTGCTCATCTGTTCAAGATTATTCCACCATTTCCTTTGTCCTATTAATCTGGTATCTCTTTTCATTCTTCATTGTCACTGTCATTTTAGTGAGTTTTCAAGAGAGCAAAGAGAAAATCACACATAGTCAACAGTCACCCTTCTACGGATAATTAGAAGTTATTTTACCAACTTTAAATATACTCAAGCACCTTCCACCATAAAGAAATACAAAACAATTTTAGAAAATAAAACTTCTCAGGACTCTGTGCCACTCTTGTGATACTGCCTTATTTTTCTTCTTTCCTATTGATCTGTAGCTCTCAATCAGGGGCAGTTTTTCCCTCAGAGAACATGTAGCAATGTTTGGAGACATTTTTAGTTGTCACAATGAGGGTGAGGGGAATTATTGGCATTTAATGAGCAGAGACCAAGGATGTTGCTAAACTTTCTACAATACAGAGGAGAGACCCCTGCCCCTGCTCCCCAGCAAGCAATTAATTGGCCCAAATGCCAGTAGTGCTAAGGGCGAGAAACCTTGCTTTAGAGACTGCCTTTTCAAAGAGTGGGTTCTACTTATTTGCTTTTCATTCATATCTTTTTTTTCCCCATTCATTCATATCTTAAGTCAGGGAAGTCTGGATTTTACCTTACTTCTCTTCCCTTCTTCAACTGTTCTGGTCTTAGAATGCAGGTCTCTCGGTAATAGGACTTGTTCAAGAGGATGGAACCAGCAGTGTATCTGTGCCTTCCAGCTTGTACTAACACTATATCTAAACCTGATTTTTAAAAGATCAATCTAATCTCTCCTAACCCCACCTAATCTTTGCTGAAAGGCACCTCCTCACATCCAAAAGGCACTGAAGCAAAATATATAGATCTGGCCTGTAAATGCATTACTGTACACAGTTATGATTTAATAAAGAATAATAAAAAAGAAAAACCGTCTCCCTAATGAAGCATTTAACTTGTGAATGAAATTCCATTTTCAAATAAATTCATCTGGATCTATCACAAGGTCAACTCTCCAAAGGAAGGGAAAAATCTTACCTGGTTTGTTCTTGTAGGGTGAAGAAGGAGAGGCTATCCTGATGAATACACATTGTCCAGTCTTCGATGTGTATGAACTGAGATATTTGCATAATATTAGTTATCCCCAACCTTTTCTTAGTCACTGACCAGTTGTCAGTCTTATAGGGATTCTAAAATATTGAGTCTGATATGACCCCTGTTATTGACATAATTGTGTTTTTTCAAATTTCACAAATTAAAGCTCTAAGCTGCTAGTGTGACTATATTTGAAGATATACCCTGCAAGGAGGTAACTATGTTTAAATGTAATAATGAGGATGGGCCCCTGATTTAATATGACTGGAGACTTTCTAAGAAGAAGAGACACCAGGGATGTGCACACAGAGAAAAGACCAGGTGAGAATACAGCAAAAGGGTGGCCACCTACATACAAGGAGAAAGACCTCAGGTAAAACCAAACCTGCCAACACCTCCATCTCATATTTCCAGATTCCAGAACCATAAAAACAAACTTCTCTTGTTTAAGCTACCTAGTCCATGATATTTAGTTATGGCATCCCTAGTTGATAACTTTCTAGATTCATTGTTGCTTGAAAAATAATAATTTTTAATGTATTTCTTTATAGTATCTTGACAAAAAATTAACCAAAACCTTATTTAATTCTTTAAATTTGCATTTTAAGAGAAGCTTCATGTGTCACCAGTAATAAGAAAAAATAAAGAATCAAAATTCTACTTAGTTTTAATAAGTCAATTTTACTGGCTAGAAATGAGAGAATTTTTTAATGTAATAAAATTGAAATTTTAGATTTTTATCATTTTACCCAGGAGAACATTGCCATATATTTTAAAATGGGTAATGTGGAGGGATTTGTTCCAAATGAGACCAAATGCTTAATGAGAGCATGTAAGTTTTTCCCATTGTATTTTTGGTTCTGTTGGACATATTTCTAATTTCCATTGTTCTTCTCTCAAAGGTTTCCATTTAGCATATTTCCTTAGGTTTTCTAATCCATAGTTTCAAATGTAAGTAATTTTCAATGAAGCCACTTCAGAGCTTTGTTTTGAGAGGGTTGGCGCTATCGTTATTATTTAAACCAGTATGGCTCTTTGAGATTTTCTAGCCATTTTCATGCATCCTCAAATTTCAGACAGCACTGCATAAACACACACCAAGCACTCTCTACCCATTCACTCATCCCTAATAATTTTGGCTAACATGTTCTGCTTCGTTCCAAAGTTTGGGGGGTTATGATGTTTTTGTGCCAAAATGGCTCAGTAATCGTCAAGATGCTTCTCATTTGTATTCTGTTGTTTTACAGATAGCTAGGCACTGTTTCATTAAGCTCTTACTGATGAAAGTGTTCATGGTCAATATTTCATATTCTGATACGTAAGTTCTTACTAAATGCATCTGGCTTCATATTCCACTGTAATTCCTGTGCAAAGTTTCTGGCAGTACTTGACTTTTTCTCTATTTAAAACAATTTTAGATGAGCATTATTATTGCTTATTCCTTACCAGAGCAGTAGCCCAAGGCAGAGTCCATTTCTGATATAAGTCTCTAACATGATCAAAATTATCTACCTTGTTAGAAGTCAATTACAGAGGCCCCAGAGGTACTCTTATCCTTGTGAGGACAACATGGAGCCCAAATAACGAAATTTTTATGTTTAGTCTCTTGTCATGATTGATTACGTAACCCACTATAATTAATTGGATCGAGTCCCTAAACCTCCTGAGCCTGCTCTATCTCTTTTTCAGCTTTTTAGAGCAGAAAAATAAAACATGTTTGGCTCCTTTAATCCACTTCCCTCTGCCTTCGATGGGATACTGCTCTATCAATGCCCCCCTTTTGAAAACTGACCTTTTGCTCTCTATTGTTTTATTTTTTCGTATTGTTCAAATCTCTCACACTATTTAAAACAACTCTCTCTTGCAAGAGAACAATCCTCTTTATTTTCTAAATCTTTCTCTTTGCTCCTCTCAATCTAGATCAACGCCTGTATTTTTCACACACATTCTTCCTATCAACATTTTGTTTCTATTCCTTTTGTATTAAAAAATGATTTGCATATAATGAAATATTAAGTGGACACATTTATGAGTTTTCATAAATGCATATGATTGTATAATCCACACAATTATCAAAATAGAGAGCAATCCCCTCCCCCAAATGATTTCCTGTTATCCTCTTTCAGTCAATCTCTTCAGGAACCCAGAAACAAATACTCTTTTTATTTCTAGCACCAGAGTTCAGTTTTGTCTGTTGTAAAGTGTAACATACATGGAATCATACAAATGCAACTCAGAGGCTACTCTCAACTCAGCATAAAGGTTTTGAGATTTGCTCCAGGTGTTATGCGTGTCCGTACTTTGTTCCATTTTATCTCTGAGTATTGTTTCTATTGTTCATGGAAAACACCTGGGCTGTTTTCAGTTTTAACTTTCATGGATAATGCTGCTATGAACATTTGTGATCACAGCTTTTCATGGAAATATGTTTTATTTTGGGGGGGTGAATAGGTACAAGTGAAATTACCCAGTCACAGGTAGAGTTGCATGTTAAACGTTCTAAAATTCCAATCACATTTCATATTAATTTTTAAGTTTTTATTACCGCAAATCCAAATAAGCCTTTTTCATTAAAACACAGTAGATAGTATATTTCAAAAAGCAAAAAACATGTGGCAAGGTGTCTTCACATGGAGATGCTACCCTGTTCACCCCTTTTATAAGAAGACTACACTTCACTCTCTTTATAAGACCTCAATGATTTCCCCTTGTCACATTTTTCAACTCCGTGTGCTTTTATGCACTATACACTATTGATTACTCATCCCTTAAAATTTTCTTCTAAAGCTTTAGTATCCTTAGTAAGTTTTCCTTTCCTTTTTCATGCTCCTCATTTTTTTCCTCCCACTTTTAGATATTCCTTAAAAGCTGGAGCTACCAGGGCTATCTTTAACGCGCTCTCTCTTTCCCTTTTTCTCTTCTCTCTCTCTGCTCCTCTCTTTGTTGTTCTCTTTTTTTCTGATTATATCTTCGGAAAATCTCATGCGCAAACCTAACTTTCATTGCCATGTATATGCTCATGATTCCCAGCTTCAAATAAAAAACTTTGGGGTTTTTCTTTGTGTTGTTTTTGAGCTCTGGATTTAGATTCTTTCCACCATCACCGGGTTACTTTCATGTGGATATAATATATCATGTCCCGTAAAGGACATCATTCTCATCTTAATGTCTGCCCATAGTCATCAATGGATTTTTACCTCTAATATATGGGATATAGTCAATAAAAGGAAGTCAAAGGGCTGGTTCTTTGATAGTAAGACATGGGGATTCATTGTCAGGGACTCTGATGATTCAAAATGTTGCTTTATTTGACTTTGACTTATAGTTTCTATGGAACTGAAAAGACACCCCTCACAATTTATCATCATTGATTCATCAGGCTGTGAAAACCTGTAATTCAATTGAACCTTTAACACATAATGAGCACCATTGACAAGGACTGGAGGTAAAAGCGGTCACTGGCTAAACTGTTATTTTAGGGAGGACAATTTATCCGAGTCCCTTATTCTGAGGGACAGATTCTAAGCATCTCTTTTAACTAGGATGGGTTTACTTTTCCTATTAACAAAGATAGGTCATAGTGTTGAAGTATCAAAATAAGCTTTCAGAAAGCATGGTATTAAGCTCGTTTGTGTGCACAAATATGCGTGCATCTGTACATGTGCGGTTGTGTGTGCTATGCCTTGAAATAAACCTTGCAGATCATTTCAGTGACAACCCTATCATTGTACTTTCTCAGTCTAAGTTGTCTTGACTCCTTTCTTTTCTTCTCATCCAGTTAATCAATTTATTTTTCTCATTTCTAAACTTTCCACAGCCAGTGGGCTAATTTTAACTGTCAACTAACTGCTAGGCCTCTGTTTCACCCTCTTCTCCCATTCTTAATTCCTTATGGAACACATTTATCATTCCCTGCCTATAATATTTAAATAATTCATTACCTCGTGATTCAAGGTGCCCTCCTTTGTCGTCCATGATATATTATTGATGGGGGTAAACTTGTCTTTAACACAATTTTTATTGTGTTAGTACTTTATAAACCCATCTTTGATCACCTATTACGAACAATATTCAGGACAGTGTTTTGTCTCCTAAACATGTGAGGTTTATTTTGATAGCAATTGTATCTCTGTGCCCACTGTTTCCTCACCAAACATTGGCGAGATCCATTGCTGTCTCCCTCCTATCTATGCTAGTCCATAACTGAAATGCTTTCTATTTGTCAGACAAACATACCTTTCCACATCCCCGGACCTATGCACACCCTGCTATACCAGTGCAAATTCACTTTCTCTTCCCCATCTACTTTACATCCATGTATTCGGTTTTCTCAATGCAAGTCAAACATGAGTAATTATGCACAGCCTTTATTTTGACTGGCACTACAATTTTGAATGTATTATATGAAAACAAAAGTGCTGTTAGTCCTTGTATCTCTTTACAGAGAACGTAATTAAATTTAGATAAAGCTAAATAGACTTTGAAGCATATTCTTTATAATTACAATGATTAAGGTAAGTCACTTGAACTGCATTTATAAAGCATCTTACTTGAGTATGTATAAATGGAAGAATTAAAGAAACTGGGCCTCTGCTCCCCCAAAGCACAAAGAGAATTCTTGCAAGATAGAAAACTAGTGGAGGACCCTAATCAAGTTTAAAATGTAGTTGGTTCAAAGATTCAGCTTTATTTTATGGTTTTGGGGTCAACCATTAAGAGGAGTCTACCTCAGTAAAAGAGCCATTATATATATTTTTTTTCCCTAGGCAGAGACAGACAATGAAAGGGAGAAGAACTAATTATGGGATAATGCATTGTGTTAATTTCATTGTGGAAAAACAACTAAGCTTCTTATAGGACAGACAGAAAGAATTTCATTCTCCTTAGAGATTAACCAAGTCTCCACCTATGGGGAGAAATAAATACCCGTTTTGAGGAACAGGTGGGTAAAGTGACAATTGACTGGTAAGAAGGGCATGCACATACATTGTGTGAGTGATGAAGAAGGAGTCAACATGAAGAACTCAAGCTCGGTGACGAGGGTGCACTTTAGATCCATCTGATTGTTACCTCTTGGGAATGTCTCCTCAGTGTAACAGGAAATTCAAGACATGCCAATATCCTGAATTTCATGTATAATTAATTATTTGTAAACTTACATTTCATTCCTTTTTCTTTTTTTTTTTAAACAGAGACTTTGTCTGCCATCCTGGGTGGAGTGCTGTGGTATCACAGCTCTTGGGCTCGTGGTATCATAGCTCACAGCAATCTCAGACTCTTGGGCTCAAGCAATCCATCCCTGTGATTCAGCCTCCCAGATAGCTGGGACTACAGGGTCCACCACCACACCTAGCTAGTTTTTCTATTTTTAGTAGAGATGGGGTCTTTTTCTTGCTCAGACTAGTTTCGCACTCCTGACCTCAGGCATTCCACTTGCTTTGGCCTCCCAGTGTGCTAGGATTATAGGTATGAGCCACCACGCCCCAGCCTTACAGTTGATTCTTTGAAAATCATATGGGATTAAACAGGATTAAACAAAATGATGTTTATGTTCACAAATAGGATGCTTCTTTACACTCTGGTTTAGATTTCAGCATTTTCAAACATTAGTTTTAATACTTGAGATTCTGTACTTATGTATGTGTGCATGAGTGTGTTGTATTATATGTATAAATGTGACATAATAATTACCAGCTAAATAATTAGAAAAGTAAGGGGTTTCATATAACTGTCAGAAAAAAAAATACATGTCCACCATTCGTACTAAAGATGGTTGGAATTATTCTATCTTTTTCCTCCTTATACCACTACATGGGACTTTGTATATCAAATAACTTCTTGGAGCCCTGTGAGATTTTTATTCTAGACTGAAAAACCCCAGCTTTGGTCAATGCACTCTGTATGATGGATTCTAGGATGGATAAATTATATAGGTACTTATACGTATGATTTCCTGAAAGGTAGGGCATAGGAGTGAAGTTAAGAAAAAGAGAATTTCTATTAAAAAATCAAGGAAGATAGTTTCATTATACTAAGTAGAGGAAAGCCACAGCCGAAAAATTTTAAGCCATGATCAAGAGTGACAAGATCTGTAGTCCACGCCGAGTAAGGAGGAGTCCTAACTCGGAGCAGACATTGAGGACAAAGTTGGAAACATTCCCTTCCCCACTTCCTAAAATCTGTTCAGGCAAATTGTCTCCTTAAGGAGAAAAGAGAAACTGACTCTTGGTAGATATAGATTTCTATTGTCTTTGAGATTATACACACTGACACACACATAATTTATATAATAAGTTATATTAGACATAAATTTTCTGTGATCTTAGGTCATAACCAAGATGAGGTGAGAAAAGAAAACAAACAAACAAAAATAACCATGAATTATGTCTTTGAAATCAAAGTGACATGAAAAGAATTGCATGATGCATCACAGAAACACAAAGTTCATAATCTCGGTGCTTTAAAGTTTTGCAAAGTGCCTTATATCTAATTCAAACGCCACTTAAAAACCACTCACTCAAATGTAGGCCACTGAATTTTATAATTTCAAAAGAAACTATCACCTTTCCCAAACCATGAAAATACTTAAAAGTTCACTCATTTTGTCTGGTATTTGTTGGCAAAAATTAATAATTTACAATGTGAAACAATTTAATGAATTTGATATATTTTCTGTACCAAAAGAATAGGCATAGCAGCCAGCAGAAGTTGCTTCAGATTTGTGGAAGATCAATCAATTTTACAGGAAGAGGTAGCGAGAGGGAACCAGCTAAAGTGCTATGGAGTTTAACATGCTTTCCTTTATCTATGATTCTTTTATTCCTAAGGGAACATTCTTTTTCAAATAAAGCAGGATGGACTTTCTCATTTCAGGAATGAAAAAGTATTCATATTAAAAAGATGAAAGTGGCACTTTCCCCCTTTTACTGCTTGGGGGTGGAGACAATAACATTTTGGAATTTTCTCCTTTTGCTGCTGTTCTGCCAATTTGTTAGTACATGAAGATTAGCTGAAAGTAAATTGGTAAAATGCAACCTAGAAGAAACCATGGAAGGAAACAAGGTAATAATTGGTACCAGTAGATTTTAGTGCACCCAGAAAATTATAAAGAAAACCAGAGTTGGAAAGAAATCAGTTGCACTGTTCTTTTTTTCTCAAACCAGTGGTGTCCAAGATCCCATAGAGAAACATGAAGGAAAGTTACATTTTACATGTTATGGCTCTGTTTCACAAATTCACTTATTATTCACCCTTTTTATTGAATCTTTCACAAACACATGACATCATACGCCAGTGGAATTAATCATTTCATTTCCACTTTTAATCTATCCATCTAGCCATCCAATAGTGGTTCAGTAAATTGCAAACTTCATCTTCACTTTCAATTTAAAGTTAGACTGAAATCTGAGAGGTAGGTTTTAGAAATTAACTATTTAAAAGAATGTATGCTAAGAGACCAAAATTATAATGACATCTTCACAGTGAAAAATTTGGTGGGTTCCTATATCTTTAGTAAGATTTGGGTAATGCCTCAAGGTGTATTAAAGTGTTTTAAAATATATAAGCATAGTAATTAACTAGAATTTTAACTGACGCTTGGTAAAGTTTATGAACATAGTCAAATTTCAATAAAACATCAAGTTTATTTTATATGTCAATGATGAGGGCAATTTTAAGAATAAGTTTATGAATAATTGAGATCTATTTATCTTTGTTCATTACCTAAATCCCTTTTCTTGATTTAATGATCATGTCTTTAATGTTGGGCAGTATTGCAATTGTTTTTCTTCCTGTAACCTCCTATACTTTATGTGCCTTAGAGCAACCACAGTTCTAATCGTATCTGAGAAGTGACATTTTGTTGCTGTACATTGGCAAATATTTAAGAAATTATTACCTATTGAAAAAGATGTGTGGTTTTTTTTTTTTTTCAGCTTGCTTTTCATAATAACATAGGTCTTTGGAATTGAAAAGTCAGGAACTAGAACAGAAGTAACAGTTTGATTCCCACATTAATTTTGTGGATGATCAAAGTTAGCTTCCCAAGGAAAAAAAATGATTCTATAAGGCACTGAGAATTTTATTGGCAAAACCAAGGCTAACCAAAACTATTTTGAAAAATCTAACATACTTTTGGTTTTCTGTGGAAAATATAGCCCCCTTCCAGGAAAAGGCAGAAGTTTAAAGTTTTCTCCACTTCCTCCCCTAATTCTACTTTATTGTATTTATAGTTAATTTGCACATTCGTTTATTTCGTTCCTTTGATTTTTTTTTTTTTTTTGTAGGATTTAGTTTGGCTTTCTAGTAAAATTCTTACAAATGAGGTGCAGCTGAAAAACTCTCCTATAAAGTGTTTTTGTTAAAATTGAATTCAAGTCAATAGAAAATTTAGTAAACAGGTTAATGGAAAATCCACCCAGTTGGTGTAAGGAAACCAGTTCCCAGGTTCACCCAAACACGTAACTTGTGCACGTGGCTTTCCTAACTAAAGAAAGATACTGGTAGTAGAGTACCTTCCTGGTTCCTTCTAGATCTCAATGCTCTGATTCTATGAGAAGAGACACGAATATGAGTAACTGCTCTTTAAAACACAACCTTTTATAAAGTACGACTTCAATGCCCCTCTAAAAAACTCATCTAGGTTTTTTTTTCTTTTAATTATCAAAATAAAGAAAAATAAATTCAAGATGGTTAAAATTAGTAAAATTTTAGAGTAACAGAAATTATTTTTAACTATAGTATTTATATCTTTGGATCTATATTTATGACTACTCATAAAAATTGTCAAGTATGAAAATATAAATGCTTTTATGATGTTTACAATTCACAATTGAGGAAAGGACTTGTGGAAGCATATAATGCTACTATTTTTGTTTTCTAAACTACAATATTCCAATTTAAAAATGTGAACAGATTTTCCTCAGAAACACTGAAAATTGGGAAGAATTGAAAAAAATTGGCTTGAAATAAGAGTACCAAGTATCTGGATAAATGTGATTATTTTTAATGTATTTAAAAATCACTTGATCCATTCTCTTGTGAATTAAAAATAAAGACAAAAACAAGAAGATTATGTGGAAAATGAAGAGGAGTTTGAAATTTACTATCTTACCATTGGTCATTGTTAGTTATGGTTTCTACTCATGCTTTCCAAGTGGAAAAGTGCTTATTAATTTCCTAAAGGAAAAAAAAGTTCATGATTTTAAAATGCTAATAATTAATTATATAAATATTTTCATTTTTCAAAATGCTATTTAATTTTATAAGGCAGTGAATACTATTTCCCTGAATATAAAGCAGAGGTAATATGTTGGTTCAGGTATAAGTAATCAATGAGTAATGGTAAGTTGAAATATAAATAAAAAATATTTTAATTTAAATATTTGACGTTATAATGAAGTGTGTACCACTCAACTAATTTTTTGATATCTCTCCTCTTGGCTCTTTAATTGTTTTTTTTTTTTTTATTAAAGCTTACATGTTTGCATTAACAAGGGAGAATTCATTATTCAAATGACATATAAAAATAGCCACATATTTAATATATATATGTAAGGCACAAAATATATAATACGCACAAAATTTGTAATCAAATGTAAATTTATCCACCTTTAAAATTTTACTTCATTTTGAATGGATGTTTAATATGTAAGTTTAGAAAAATAATATTGACATTTTTCTAAGTGACCACATAATAATTTTAAACATCAATTAAAAAAAAAAAGTTTTGACTGCCTCAGAAGAAGAAATGAGCACAATTTTATTTTGATAGAATTTGAAAATTAGATTTTTTTCCATTTAAATAAATCATTTTTTCATTTCTTATTAAGAAAATAATTAAGGCTTCAAATTCTGCTTTGCTTTTTTAAATTTTTTAATTTTAATGTTATTTAATTTTTTTTTTTTTTATTGTTTGGGATTCTTTGAAGGTACAAAGAATTAGGTTATGCAGATTGAATTTGTTAGGTAAAGTTCCTCTTATAATTGTGAACCCCCCCAAAAGCTGTGCCATATACCGTGACCCCCAACTCCCTTCCTACTCCTCTCTCCCTGGTCCCTCATTCTTTTTCCCCCACCTTGTATTAGATTTTCTACTGTCTTAATATTAGAATTGAGTACATTGGACTTTTGCTTCTACATTCCTGTGATGCTTTACTAAGAATGTGTTTCAACGCCATCCAGGTTAATGCAAAAGTCTCCACCTTTTTTAATGAATAGAATTCCGTGGTACACAAATACCACAGCTTACTGATCCATTCTTGGGTTGGTGGGCATTTAGGTTGTTTCCACATTTTGACAATTGTAAATTGAAATGCAATAAAAAGTCTAGTGCAAATGTCCTTATGATAAAAGGATTTTTTTTCTTCTGGGTAGATGTCTCAAAGAACTCATATTAAACCTTCCATTTGATCCTGCAATCCCACTGCTTTGCTTTTTAAAAAACAGATATTTAACCTTTCGGTTACATTTTATTATTTATCAACAGTTTAGTCACAGTTACTATTTCTGCATTTAGTATTTACCTCCAGCCTTGCTAGGATAAAACAATAATTTTGTGTTCATGGTTTTGGGGGTCTTCATGATGTCTGGGTCCTCAGCTGAGAAGACCCGATGGCTTGGAATGACTTTGAAAAGAGAGATTGGAATCACCTGAAGGCTCATTTATTCATATAATCTGGCATCTAGAAAAGAATGAATCTAAAACTGGGATTGCCAACCAGAGCACTACATCTCACTTCTCTGGATGACTCGGCTTTCTCACGGCAGGGCAGCTTCAGACTTCTTACAGGATGGCTCAGGGAATAAAGTACACACATTCACACTCTCACACACTTGCACACACTCACACACATACAGAAAGAAACCTCATTTTTTTATTATGAGCCTCCTTTAGAAGTTGTATTCCATTATTGCTACTATACTCTGTTAGACACCTCTGTTCAGGGTAAAGGGAAAAGTCACAGGCCCTAATCATTTGTTATGAGGAGTACCTGACAATTTTGGACCCAGGTTTTAAAATATCTAGAGTATGTGCTCTGGCCACAGATTATTTTTATTCCTCCTACATGCATAATATCCTCATTGTTTTCTTCATGTTGCCCAGGTTTTATCCTATTATAGAATCAACTCCAAGTCTAGATCTTGTCATCGAAATCATTATCCTGATGGGGATGACACTCTAGAGATGTAGGTCCTCTAATGCGATTCTTCAGAATTGTGAAGAATTAGGAACTGAAAAGGCAAGCACCTTCCTATCACATACACGCACACACACACACACATATGTGCACACTATGTAATAAGGTAAGGCTGGGACAGCCTCATAGATACTTTCATTCAAAAGTGAGAATAAAAAAAGTGGCCGATATGTGACAGTCAATATCCAAACTGTGAAATCTAGATAAGTCCACATGGCCAGTTTCTTGATTAGAACATAACCCCATTTCAGGGAAATAGTTTCTCATGCCTCCTGGTCCCACATTTTGGAATCTTGATTCTACCCTCTGATTGATCCTTTCTTTGTCATAAAAATTGGCCATGGCTTGCAATTATGTAGCCTTCTCCACTGGTTTTTTTCTTTCTCTCCACTGGTTTCTTTCTTTCTTTCTTCTTTGTTTCTCCTTCCTTCCTTCCTTCCTTCCTGCGGTCCTTCCTTCCGTCCTTCCTGTCGTTCTTTCGTTCGTTCTTTCTGTCTTTCTTTCTTTCTTTCTTTCTTTCTTTCTTTCTTTCTTTCTGTGTGTGCAGTTTTTGGCTGGGGCCAAATTTGAACCTGCCACCTCCGGCATAGGGGGCCGGCACCCTACTCCTGTGAGCCACAGCACGACTCCTCTCCACTGGTTTCTTGAAGATAAAAGTTGGGGAGCTCAAGCTCATCTTGTTTTGAACTTTTCTACATTGTTCCATTCAGTTCAAACTGTTACAATTAATTTAAAACCTTTATAATTTTTCTGTGTATCAGTTTATAATGTATGTAATCATTCCATTAGACAAATACCTCTTCAGGCAAGACCTTTTGTATCTGAAACTCCCTATGAGGGATGCTCTTGTTTAACAGAGAAAGGGGTACAGTATAGTGTTAATATTCGTAGAAGTCCTTTACTCATCTAACGGCTTTTTGGAGCTTATTTGAGTTTATTGGGGTTTACAGTCCCTCCCATAGTTACACTTTCCTAACAGTCTTTTTCTGACACAACCCTGGATTTTATTTTGGCCTCAAGTCCCTTCTTACTTTACTCAGATAATTTTGTCTTAGAGACTAGAAATGGGAGCTCTATCTTCGAATACAGTTTTACATAATTTGTTTTCTCTAAATCTTGCTTGCAAATTCAACAGGTTCTTTACATCTATATCTTATCTCATGCAGTTTAAAGAATTACGTGGCACTTTTCATACTCAGAATGAACTTCCTTCACCAATTCTGTCAGTGCATTAGGTACATTTTCTCTTTTCCACATTGGGGAGTCTTGACAAACTCTGACCCTTCTTAATGAAAATTGCTTCTCTTTTTAGTTTTCAGAAATAATTTTTCTCCCTAGAACTATGACATAAAAAAATTAGTAGTTTTAGAGAAGGTTCTATTCATGTCTCTTGACCATTGATATATGGGATTGTTGGCTTTCTTCATGTGGATTAATTTGAGTTCTCTATAGATCCTGGATATCAAGCCTTTGTTTGATTCAAGATATGCAAATATCCTTTCACATTGGGTAGGATGTCTATTTGCTTTGGTTGTCGTCTCCTTTGCTGTACAGAAGCTTGGAGTTGACTTTCTGACAAAAAATCCCAGGCTTTTAGGATTGTTGTCATTTCAGTCAAGGTGATTTTCAAGAGGGTCCTCTTGATAAACTCAGCAAGAGCGTCATCCATTTCTTTGGCCCGGCCCACATCTCCAGCCATCCCAATCCTCAGCCACAGTTCTTGCCCTCCACGCCTTCAAAGCCGCCAATTGCAGTTCCCGTCGCCGTCCCATTCCTTTTTGTTCTTTTTCAAGTTTTGCTCTTGTAAATGGTTAATTTCAAATGACCTGTCTTTGAGTTTACTAAGTCTTTCTTTTACTTGATCAAGGCTGTTGTTGAACTCCTTCAGTTAAGTTTTCAGTTAAGATATTGTATGGTTTAACCCAACATTTGTTTCTCTTTATTTTAAACATTTTTTATTTGTTGAAATATTCATGTTCTTTATGCGTAATTTTCCTAAGCTTTTGAATATTTTGATTATAGTTATTTTGAAATCTCTGTCCAGTGATTCATATACCTTTATTTCTTTAGGGCTAATTTTTAGAGATTTATTTTCTTTCTTTTGGCCATATTTCATGTTACTTGATCCTTTGTCAAGGCACATTTCTCTGCCTTTATGGAATAACTTTGTACTGGGGATGACCTTCAAGAATCAGACCCAGTAGAGATTCTAGGGCCCTCATAAACTTTATGTTGATATGTGTTCTTTAAGCTTTTCTGTGTAAATTCTTAAATATTTGCTGGTTACTATTTTCAGATTATACTCTCTTGCTCCTTATAAAGTTTATCCCTTGTACTGTAGGCCCTCTGTGTCTTTACTGTGGTGGCCCAACACTTTTGTTTTTGCTTTTTGATTTTTTTTTTTTTGTTTGTTTGTTTTTAGCCACCGTTAGGCATCTGGACTGTGCTGGGTCCCCGTTTGTGCTTTAAGATAGGTGAGATAGACACAAGTTCCTTGGCAGTTATCCCAGATGTCTGAATGCTGGACATATGCTTTAATTTTTTTCTCTTCCTCCCCAGGGAGAAGCTGTGGGCTGTTGAGTTTTTCCAGTTGTGTCATGTTGAGCTGGCAGAGGGGCTCTGGCCATGAGTGCGTAATAGTCCAAACCATTGCTTTTGTTCTCTGCAGTTTGCTAATTCTTTCATAGCTTATAGAATCCAGTCCCTCAGGCAGACCCCTCCAAAAGCTAGAATGTTGGACAGATGCTTCACTCTTTCCCAAGGGAGAAGGTGCAATTTGGGGGTTTCACTTGCTAATTCTCTTCTGAGCTGATGGCAGGAACTGTGGTTGGTTATTGCACATTAGTCCAAACTGTAGCTTTTGTTTTCAGCTGTTTCCATCCTGGGACTCTTGCCTCTCAGAGCTCAGATGCAAGCGAGACAATAACCAGTCCCTTGGGTCTCCCCCAGAAAAGTCAGAACATTGGTTGTACAATTGATTTCTCCTTCTGGGGGAAGCTGGGAGCTGGGGATTTTTTCCTGATACTGTGCTACTCTGTTGGAGGAAGGATTATGGCAAGAGAACTCCATGAATTTTTCAATACGGTTGGTTTTATGTTCGCCTGGAGTGCAGAAGCCTCTCATCTGGTCTCTGGATGTTTCACAAAGAGAACCGATCCATGTATTGTTAAATTTGTATGTCCATGGGGGAAGGAGGGTCTAGGGCTTCTTTTTTCACTCTTTTATTGACTTTATAGTAAGTTTCTTTTGCAACAGGACATTTGATTGATCTTCCTTTAGGGTTTAAATCTTATTCTATAGCTCATTTCTTATCTATACAGGACCAAGTTTATATTTTTCTGGTATTTGGAATCAGTATAGGTATTTCAAGAGTGTTGAAATATTCAGAATTCCTTTTGAAATATTTTTACGTTTGGAAGAAATGAAAGGGAAAATTTTTATTTCCTTAGTTTTATTGCTTAAGAGTATTAAAGAGCATGTCAGGGAATTTTCCTCATGTACTCAATTTTTTTTTCTGTGTTAGTTTTGGCACTCTGAAAGTAATTGAGCCATAGTCCCCCTTTTCTACTTGGCAGAAGTACCATTTCATGAGCTCACTGTGATCATGTCCCCTCTACTAATTGTCAGCTATCTTTATTAAGTGCCAGGACTTGCTATCTTCTGGGGCAGGTAGCACTTGTTAATTCATAAAGAGGACTGTAGGGTTGAGTTTTTCTTCCACCTTCTGTTTTGCTGTTCATCTTGATCACTGCTACATCATTATGAATTTGAGATAATCTTTGTACTTACTTAGAGTTTAAGTTAATTGTATTTCCAGCTAGAAACAGTCTCATGGCAAGAAATGAAACTTCCTTGCATGATGTCCTATGTTTCTTGTGCCAGCCAGATTTTAGCAATGATACTGACCTCCTCTATTAGTTGGCTGAAATGCCTTATCTAGGAGCTGGCTTCTGTAAGCCTTTGCATTACTCAGCCTTCATCGGAGCATGTTTTAGGGGCAAGATGATGAATTTAGTTTTAGGGATGTTAAATTGAAAGAAGGGCGATTCAGTTGTATTTATGACAGGTTTGGAGGCTGAGAAAGCAATTTGGAGTATAGATGTAGATTTGGTAAGCAAAATTTCTTATGATTTGAAAAACTAATAGTATATTGGTTTATCCAAGGAAACCATGTAAAATTAAAATATAAAATAAATGGAATTCAGTACAGGATGAAATTATAGCATGTATGGTGTGGGCAGAGAAAGAAAATCTAGTGAATGTTACTGTGAAGAAGGTTTCTAAAGGATAGGATGAGAACCAGAGAAGAATAATATTATGGAGCCAATGAATGTGACATCTTTAAAATACTGTTTCTCCTGTATTAGTGAGATCAGTTAGGGTAAGGACAGATTATGACTCATTTTCTTGAATGTCTAGGGGATCATTGATGGCCTTACTTATAGCACTTTCAGGAGGAGTAGAAATCAGATTGTAGTTGATTTAAATATAAATGGCAGATTAGGACATGGATCCAACAACTTTTTTGAAAATTTATTGTGAAGGAAAAGAGGTTGATTGGTAAAGGACAGCTACAAGTGAATTAAAATGGTATGTTGTTTTATGTATGCACCCTGTGCAATAAATAGATAAATGTTTTAGGCTGCTTTTTTATTAATATTTTCTATGAGAAGAATTACTTTTAATATTTAAGGATTTTTAAATTTTTAAGTATAGCTCTTTTTATGATTGTTTAATCTATTCTCAAAGAAGAGGAAGGCACTGCTTAATGTGATGTATCAAATTACCTCTTTCCACATAGTGAGTTTAAAATGCTTATATCAGCTCACACACATTGATGAAATAGTTCTCAAAATACTTCTTTACCTATTTTTCTTATTTGCTTTTAACTATTTGGGATTCTGGGATACTGAATAGAGGCATAAAAAATCAATAGCTCTCTTTCAAATGTTCCACATTCCTTAGTAACTAGAGCAGGGGTTGGGAACTTTTTCATGTTGGAAGGCCACATTAATTTAGCTGTAATCAAATAAGATCACATTCAAGAAACTTTAATTATACATATTAAAAAATATACATTATTTTGTAAATAACTAATATGACTTTAATAATTTCAAAAAAAGAAAACTATTTGTTAATTTTTAAAAAACCTCCTGACTGCTTTGTTGTTTCTTCTTTTTTGTTGGAAAGCATTTGAATATTTGGTTGTAGCATGGAGGTGCTGAGTTTAAGTTGATCCTCTACAATAGTCATTTGTGACTTTATGGACGTCTTGATGTGGGTTAGGTAGGAGAATGTAGATTCACAGCAATAGGGGTTAAAAAGCAAGAAAGCATCTTTGAGTACTCTACTGCATATTTCCATATTTCAGTTGGATCTTCCTTAGCATCAGACAATGACTTTAAAATGTCATCTTAAGAATTGAGAGCTCAATCAATTCCATCTGTAGTTCTTTAGGTGCCTTGGTCATATCAACTAGGTAAGGCTGAAATGCTAATTTGAGTGTGATGTCATGATTCTCAAAGCCAGTGACCCTTTCATTGTATTCTCCAATTAATAGGTGTAATATGCATGTACAGCTGCATATTCTTCAAATGATTCATGTGTATCCTCCTGCTCACCAGGGACCTTTGCTAACAGGGAAAATTTTTGATCCAAAATTTCCTTCTGAAAAAGAAGTGTTTTGAAAAGAGGTAGCTTTTTTTTTTTTGAATGCTTGGACTTTTTTTGGCCAGACTTAATTTTACTTTGCAAAGAAATACTCAAGTCATTTTGATTTGCCATATCACACATAAATGCTGCATTCCTAAAGAATCATCTTTTAATAATTCATATTAGTGATAATGCTCATCATAAAATTTATCTGTTCTTGCAGAGATAAAATTTTGGTTCTTGCAGAGATAAAACTTGTCCCTGCAACAGCCAATGCACTTTAAAATGATATGACAAATCCACACTGAATACCTCATCTTTCAACTTTAGCTTGTTAGGAAACTGACTATGCTGTGTTGCATTTGCACAAAAATAGTTAACAATACATATAACTTGTTGCAAAGTGTCACTTAAGACAGTAGGTTTATAGGTTTAGCGCAGAGATTTTGCTAATGCAAGATACAATGAAAATAAATAAGAGCATCTGGATCTGTTAGTACTTTTTTTTTTTGGTCTATGCAATAAGCCCTTCATATTTTCCTATTATGGGAGGTACACTGTCTGTACATGCCCTCACTCAGTTCACATTCAGTCTAACTTTATGACACTTACTTGAAAGTTGTTGAAGATATTCATTCCCCATGTTCTGTTTGTAAGAGTGTCCAAAGCTAGTAACTCCAAAGAAAATTTTCTTTTTGATCAGAATGAAGTATAAAACCTGTGCCGAGTCAGTAGTATCAGTTGATTCACCAATGGTATTGAATAATATAATTTCCTTTTGAAGTATTATATGAAGTTGTTCTGTTAAGTTGAAGGCTAATTCATGTTGCCAATCAGTTATGGTTCTCTGTGAAAGAGGCACTTGTTTGTACTTTGAAACTTCATTGTAGTCTAAGCATCCTACAGCTTCAACAATGCATTCTTTCACAGTTTCGACATTACTGAATGACTTCTCATTTTTCTCAACCACATAAGCTACTTTATAACTTGCTTCAGTGGCATTATTTCCAGGTTTTACTGCTGCTTGAAAGAATTGTCTTTGCTTTTGCTTTTCATCTTCTAATTTCTGCATTTTAACCTTTTGTGCCTTTCCCCCAAGTGAAAATATTTGTGGTTCTTAGGAGTGTTACAATGCTGATGGCCACTGAATTTCTATAATGTTGATATTGCAGTATCACAAAGCAAAGAAATCAACTTATCTTTAACAGAAACAAAACAATAGTGCAATTCCTGATCCTCATTATGAAAATCTATTTTCTTCCTTCAGTGTTCTCTTTCTCTCTCTCTTTTTTTTTTTTTGAGACAGAGTCTCACTATGTCGCCCTCTGTAGAGTGCTGTAGCATCACAGCTCACAGCAACCTCAAACTCTTGGGCTTAAGTGATTCTCTTGCCTCAGCCTCCCAGATAGCTGGAACTACAGGTGCCTATCACAACAGCTGGTTATTTTTTTTTTGTAGTTGTCATTGTTGTTTAGCTGGCCCGGACCAGGTTCAAACCCACCAGCCTTGGTGCATGTGGCTGGCGCCATAACCACTGAGCTTCGGGCGCTGAGCCTTCCTTCAGCGTTCTCCTAATCTCCTTTGACATGATGAGCTATTAAGCAGACAGAATTAAAACACACTGTTGAGCTGTACAACTATTCACAAATTCTATTTCGAACAGAAACACAGTTCACCATTGTCACAAGCTAGTAACGGAGTGGTGTACTCGATCCCCATAAACCCTCACCAACCAGCCTCGACCAGTAATGGTACCAGTCAGGTGGGGGAAGTTAGAACTAAAACACGAGTGTAGGAGCTGTCAGTTTAGCCACAAGGCTTACTAATGTTCTAATTGTACCAGTCAATCTTCAAGGATTATTTTGTTGAAACTTATTTTCGTCTTTGGTATATTAAATACATTCCTTTTAAAACCAGAAATATAAAAGGTGAACAAAATGTATTAATAAAAATAGAAGAACTTGTTGTAAAATTTGAATTTAGTCAAAAGTTCACACTTAAGGACCTAGAAGGCCACATATGGCCTTACGGCTGCAGGTTTCTCACCTCTGAACTAGTCATATTCTTTCATTGTTACTAATAAAAAATACATTAGTTTGGTTTGTTCCTGTAATCCCAATACTTTGGGAGGCTGAGATGAGAGGACTACTTAAGTCTAGGAGTTTGAGACTAGCCTAGGCAACATAACTATCTCTACAAAACAAAACAAAAAAAACAAAACAAAAAAAACAGGAAAGAAAAAAAATTAGGTATGGTGGCATGTGCCTGTAGTGGGGGGATTTCCAGAGCCCAGAAGTTTGAGGCCTCCTCAGTGAGGTATAATTGTGCCACTGTACTTCTAGCCTGAGGGACAGAGTCAGACCCTGTCTCAAAAGAAATTGTCTTTTTGAATTAATATTCTCCCTTCTGGGAATACTTAGTATGGTCTACAATTTATGGAGGAAATCCTAATATGGTTTTTGGCTGAAAGTTAGTGACTTTAATTCACTATATAATGGTTACTTTCCATTTTATATGTCTTGAAACAGGTGTTCAGAGGATAGGTATTCATAATCATGGAACTTTTGCTGAAGTAGCTTGAATAAAAACATATAAGAGAGACTCCAGGCTAAAGTAGGATGGTATTTTTATATGACATTTTATATTAGAGTCTTTTTGTTGAAATCAATTTAAACTGGTTTCCTCCCTACCAGGTACATAGCACATTTTACCTGAATTAACGTGGTTTGTTTTAAAATCAAAGACTTTGATATAGCCATCATTTCTGAGATAGTTTCAAATTAGTTGACACTTTATGCTACATGGAAGTTTTGTTATTTTATCTATTTTTAGGTTTCTCTTGACATGAAATATAAATCCCCCCAAATTTGATAACCTGCTTTAAACAATGATCTTCTTCCAGAATATATGCTTCATGTTCTCTCTTCCTTACTTAGAAAAGGAGCAAATGAGGAGAAAAGACTTAAATTCAGATGGCTTATTATAGTCCCACTTAGAAATAGCATTTATGTTAGCAATTGTGTGGCATTCATGTGACATTTAAATTATAATTTAATATACATTAATAAAATATGAGAAATATAAGTAGTTGTTATTTGTGTATGTTTTTTGTTTGCTGTTGGAGCATAATTAATAATAAAAATCTCATTTCCAAAATGAGAAATAAAAATTGGTAATCCTAGAGTTGAACACTTTGTGCTCTCTGAATTCTCCAAATTTTGATTTTTACTATTTTGGTCTCTTAGTAGGGAACAAGATGCTGGGGTGCTCCGAATGAGATCACATTCTATGAGTCCAACTGATGGAGAAGATGGACAAAATATTACCCCAAAGATTTGTGTAAGATTAGATTTTACTTTTGATTTTTTCTTGTTCTTTTAAATGACTTCACAAAGTTTTAATGTCATATTTTTATAGTTCCAATGATTATTTGAAAGCAGTGAATGAAGTCTGAATATCTTGATGTCAGAGAATGTGGTGTGTCTGGTACATCCCTAGTATTCTTTCTGCTTTCTCAATGGTTCTAAAGTGTCAGGCTCATCAGTCTATTGTTGCTCCTGTTCACTGAAGAATAACCATGAAAAGCTTTGTTTTTTAGTTTTCACTTTTTCTTAGCGTATGTATGGAAATGATTAGATACTTAGTGACTAAAAAATTAAGAAGAAATTGGAATTAACTTGTAATGATGTAGGGAATAGTGCTTTTCTGATGAAGGTGAACTGTCTGTATCTTGAAATATAAATGCCTATCTTGAATTTATTTATTTTCCACAGGTCTGGTTTGAACAAGACACTAGTGAGCATTCCAGTTAGCATTATAAAGAGAGAAAGTGTTCTTGGCTCACTATAGTCTTCTTTATTGCCTAACTCTGTGGTCTTAGGTTGCATGACTTTTAGTACAAGAAGGATCATGTGTAACTCATGACTATTCTAGCACATATTGCTCTAAACATAACCCATTGCATTTTCTCCAGGGATAATTTGGAACTCAAAACAATTTAATCTAAAGGGCAGCACATTTCTAATACTGACTATCCATCATTTTGCAGTAGAACCTCTTTAAGTTGATGACCCAAGGGACCATAACAAACTGGTCAAGACACAGAGGTGGTCAACATAAGGGACTAGGCCTGCCATACTGACACGTACGTGTAGTGCATGTCTGGTCTATGAAAACTGGGTCAACTTAAGGAGGTGGTCAGTGTAAGAAAGTGGTCATCTATGGAAGTTCTACTGCATTTACTCAAAATAAAAAGGGCAAGTACATTTTCTTACTTAAGAAGTTCTTGTTCACAAACAGAAGCATATAGAAACCAGAGGACCATTAGGAGAGGTGATAATGAATTTTAATACAGTTTATAAATGATGGACATTCAATATTTTGTTGGTTAGAAATTTAGAGATTCAGTAACATATGATCACTTCATATACATTTAAATAACCATAGGTAAATAGGTTTATTTGTTAGCAATGAGGCTTTGTAAAAGTATGAAAATGCTATGCCAACAAATTTAATTTCAAAATAAATTTCTTGGGCTGTAAAATAGGCATTATTTTACACAGATTTACCTTACTAAGTTTTTAGATTAGGCATTATTTTACACAGATTTACCTTACTAAGTTTTTATTGTCTGTTTTGGGCATGGATAGGTTGCTGTCAGTTAATTACAGTTTTAATTCAGTTTGATAAATGTATATAATAAATTATGTAGGAGGAAAAGTAGCATGGAATTTTCATTTTTTAAAAAGTAAAGAATCACCATAATTGCATTTTCATGATGTGTGTCCAAAGATTATTTTTCTTTATATTCAGTGTATGAGTGAGAATTAATTTAAGAACACAAAGCTTCTTGGACATCAACACAAAATTTTCCTGTTAACTAATTTTAATGAGAGTAAATAATTCATCTTTTCAAGTCCTCCCACTCCCACTTTAAAGCTACCGTGGTATACCACAATTAAACATTTTTGTAAATGAATTTAGAGTCTGGATTAATTTTTTAAAATATTCTCTTTCTCAGTTTTTTGGGACAGAGTCTTACCCTGTTGCTCCAGGCTAGAATGCCCTTGCATCAGCCTAGCTCATAGCAACCTCAAACTCCTAGGTTCAGGTGATCCTTCTGCCTCAGCCTCCGCAGCCTCCTGAGTAGGTGGGACTATAGGCACCCACCACAACACTCTGTGAAAGTTTCTGTTTTTAGTAGAGATGAGGTCTCCTTTTGCTCAGGCTGGTCTCGACCTCCTGACATCAAGTGATCCTTCTGCCTCAGCCTCCCAGAAAGCTAGGATTACAGGCATGAGGTATCACACCCAGCCTAAAATATTCTTAAAAAAAAATCCAGTTACTCTGTAAATAGATTGTTAAGGCTTCTCTTAGCCCTAAGCAGCTATAAGAAATAGTCATTACTTAGAACGGAGAACTCTAGCTCAGTTGTAACATAATCTTTCCCTCTGAGGACAACATAGTATTACCATACAAGCACATAAAACTCTCATTACTCTGAATGACATATATTTTGACCTATTTTCTCCCACCCTTATCCCCCCCTTGCTTTTTTGGTTTCTTCCTTCCTCCCTTCCTTTCCATCCTTCCTTTCTCTTTCCTCGTTTATTTCTTTCTTTCATCTTTTCCTCTTTTATTTCTTCCCTCTTTCTTTCTTCTTCCTCTCTTTTCCCTTTTTTCTTTTGTATTTCAGGAAAGTCATTCGAAAAGGTCTCCTGTTTCTTTGGATGATAGTGACATTGAAGCTCGCCTTAATAGTTGGAACCTTGGGGTAAAAAAAAGTATTTGTTTTATATATATATCAACATGTCAGAATTATATTGTGTATGGATAACACCTGAGCTAATTTAATTATATTCGGTGAATTTGGATATTAGATCATTATTACTGTGTTAGCCTGGAGAAATACAGGATAGAGAAAAACATTCCAAAGAAGCATAAAATAGTCCTTGTCTTTGACAAGGTAACCTTCTTATTGTTGAAATAAGAGATACACACACAAAATAGTTAATAATTTAAGATGCAATAAGAAAAAAATACCAAAGCAAGTTATATGGAAAGTAGAATACTGAGGTAGGTGTCAGGGAAGGAAGAACTTGGAGAAGCCAAGTCATTTGGGTTAAAAACACTCAGGGACATTGCTGGTGGGAATGCAAACTAATATGCTCCTTTTGGAAAGATGTTTGGAGGATACGTAAAGATCTAAAAATAGACCTGCCATTCGACCCTATAATTCCTCTACTAGGTATATATCCAGAAGATCAAAAATAACATTATAACAAAGATATTTATACTAGAATGTTCATTGCAGCCCAATTCATAATTGCCAAGTCATGGAAGAAGCCCAAGTGCCTATCAACCCACAAATAGATTAATAAATTGTGGTATATGTACACCATGGAATATTATGCAGCCTTAAAGAAAGATGGAGACTTTAGCTCTTTCATGTTTACATGGATGGAGCTGGAACATATTCTTCTTAGCAAAGTATCTCAAGAATGGAAGAAAAAGTATCCAATGTACTCAGCCCTACTATGAAACTAATTTATAGGTTTCATATGAAGGCTATAACCCAACTATAGCACAAAAAATGGGGAAAGGGGCAAGGGAAGGGAGGGGGAGGGTAGGTGGACGGAGGGTAATTGGTGGGACCATGTCTTCAGTGCATCTTAGAAGGGTACAGGTGAAACTTACTGAATTCAGAATATAAAGGTTTTAACGCAATACCTAAGAAAATGCCATGAATGCTATGTTAACCAGTTGGATGAAAATATTTCAGATTGTATATGAAACCAGAACATTGTATCCCATGATTGCATTAATGTACACAACTATGATTTAATTAAAAAACCACTCAGGGAGATTTCATCAACAAGACATCATAGACAGCAGTTTTTATGTACAAAGGCTGAGAGTCATGAAAGTATTTGGATAGGGGAGCAGAGGGAAAGTAGGAAATGCAAGCAGAAGTGGACATAAAGAAAGATTTGGTCATGTAAGTGAATTGTCATAACTGGGTCTTTGGGATTTATGTGTGGGATTCATACTGCAGGCTGCATTGTTTTGGAAGTCTGAATGCTAAACCGAGAAGTTTAGCTTTAAAATTTTAGTCAAGAGTGAGCCCTGTAGGTTTTTTCCCCCCTCCACTTTTTACTTTACATGTATGCTGTTTAAATGCTTTGAGAAAATCAATGAATCAACAAACATTTAGCCAAACTAACCAAGAATAAAAAGAAAAACGAGTTTGCTAATATCAGGAATAAAGGAGGAGATTTCACTATAGACCCTACAGATGCTCAAAGTATAAAAGATTACTGCAGAGAAACTCTGTGGGCATAAATTTGATAATGTAAATGAAAGGGACAAAAGTCCTTGAGCAACACAAACTACCAACATTCACTCAAGAAGAAATAGATAACCTGAAAAGCCTTATATCTATTAAGTAAGTTGAATTTTCAGTTGAAAACTTTTCAGCAAAGGAAACTTCTGGCCCAGATGATCTCACCCACAAACTCAAGCAAACAAGTAGGAGAAATAATGCCAATTCTACATAATTCTTGAGGAAATAACCCTTGCCAACTTTTGAGGCCAATTTTATCTTGTTACCAAAACCAGGGACTAGTAGAAATATTTGTAGATCACATATCTGACAAAGACTTCTACCCAGAATGCATAAGAATTCTCAGAACTCAGCAATAAGAAAACAACCTAATAAAAAGATGGGGCAAAGGTATTTCAATGAGATACCACTACACATCTATTTGTATGGTTAAAGCAAACACACACCTACAATGACAATGCCAGATGTTGGTGAGGATAAGGAGCAACTAGAACTCTCACCTCTTGATGGAGGGAATGCAAAATATTAGTTTGTATTTTCTAAAAAGTAAAACTTAATGTTTTACCACATGACCCTGCATTCTTCCTTCTAAGTATTTGTTTACTAAAGTGAGATGAAAGTCTATGTTCACACAAAAACCTATAGCAAGTATGTATAACAGCAAACCTCACCCCCACCCTTTCGTGTCATTGTTCCAAACTGCAAAATAGTTCCAGATGCCTCTCAATTGAAGACTGGATAAGCAAATTGTATGTATATCCATATAATGGAATACTTTTCAGTAATAAAAAAGGATTCAACTGCCAAATCCTACATTTTTTTATTTTTTATTTTTTTTTATTTTTTTTTTTATTGAGTCATAGCTGTGTACAATAATTCAGTCAAGGAGTACAGTGTGTGGGCTTCACATACAATTGGAGATATTTTCATCAACCTGATTAATATAACATTCATGATATTTTCTCATTTACTATG
>CAUYRH010137437.1:0-13790 GCA_963574655.1 Perodicticus potto | reverse complement strand
CCTCCAACTTTTTTTCTTCAGTATTGTGTTGGCTAATTTAGCCTTTTTGTCTTTCCGTATAAACTTTAGAATTAATCTGTGGATATCTACAAACTGGATGAGATTTTGATTGACATTGCATTGAAGCTATAGGTCAAGCTGGGAATAAATGACATCTTAACAATATCCCAGTCCATGAAAGTCACAGGGAGACTTTCTGTTTATTTCGATCATTGATTTCTTTCATCAGAATCTCGTAGTTTTCCACATATAGGTCCTGCACGTATTTTGCTATATCTGTACCTAAGTATTTCAATGTTGGTGCTTATAAAACTGATGTTCATTTATAACTTTTAATTTTCTACTTGTTCATTACTGATAATATAGCAAAGCAAATCACTTCTGGATATTAAACTTACACCCTGTGATTAGTCATTTATTAGTTCCAGGAGGACTTTGTTAAATCAATCCTCTGGAATATTGTACACAGATGCCCATGTCATCTGCTAACTAAGACCCAGGCTCTTCATACACATTATACCATTTAATCCTCATGTCAGCTCCACAAGTCAGGTCCAGTTAGTATCCCTGTTTTCAAGAGGAGGAAACTGAGGCTCAGGTACCATCATTTAATTGTCCAAGATTACAAAGCTCAGAAGTGGGAGAGCTGAGATGTAACCCAGGTATGCTTTTGCCTACTGCTTATCATTTCTGTACTCCAGTCTGGTGAGCTGCTTGCTTCAAAGAATTGGCTGGTGCGACAGATAGCAGAACATCACGTAAGGGTGAAGGAGTCAATTTCTACCCCTGATCCAATGTACATCATTGGGCCAGTCATTGAATCCTAAAGAGCAAAGTTATTCACTTCGCAGATCTGTGAAACACTGATCCAGTCCTAGCCCCTTGTGAAATATGGATGAGAAAGCAAAGGCTCAATGAGCTATTTGAAATTTGCAATTTAAGGGAATTGTCTTAAGCCTGATAAACTACTAAGTAGGGGAGTGCATGGAAAAGGTACTTGACCAAGCAAGGAGGGGTTATTTCTGGGCATAATGTCCTCTCTCACCACCCACTGCCATGCTAGAATGAGGGTTAAGACATCATACTAAGCCAGCACAGTGGCTCACACCTATAATCCTGACACTGCGGGAGGCCAAGGCGGGTAGATTGCCTAAGCTCTGAGCTTTGAGACCAGCCTGAGCAAGAGCGAGACTCCATCTCTAGAAATAGCCAGGTGCTGTGGCAGGCGCCTGTAGTCCCAGCTACTTGGGAGGCTGAGGCAAGAGAATCGCTCGAGCCCAAGAGTTTGAGGTGGCTGTGAGCTATGATGCTATGGCATTAAACAAAAGTGACAAAGTGAGACTCTGTCTCAAAAAAAAAAAAAGACACCATACTAGGAGGGTCAGCCAAGTCTACCTACAAAACAGCCTACAACCCCTAACTGCAATCCATCTGGGAAACTGCATACCAGGCACAGTCCAAGGGGTGATCAGAAGCAAGGAGGCAAGGAGGAGGGGACTCACGAGATGGAAACAGCAGGTAAACACCATGAAGTTCACAACTGACATTGGGCTCCACAGCAACATTGAGTGTTTGCTCGAACAGGGAGGGACCCTGTCTCCTTCATCCTTAATGTGGAGCCCAGTGCTGAGTGCACAGCAGGTGCTCAACAAACACCAGCAGTTCTTTGCTTGATGATTTCGATAAGGACATGGGCCTTTTAGCATGAGTTGGGGGGTCACACCCATGACCCCAGTTGACGGGTTTGCTACCTCACTTCAGGACACACATTGTAAACCTACTAGGACTGCCCCAGGGTGGGCTTTATCAAGTGTCCTTTCATTCACCTGTCACACATTCACTGAGCCCCTCTCTGGGCCCTAGGCAAGTCCCTGAACTTGATCATGGGCTCTGGTGTCAGCCAGACCTGGGAGAAAAACACTGCTCTCCACTGACCAGCTCAATGCACTAGGCAACTTCACCTCTATAACCCTAGATCTCCTTTATCGGGAAGGGGGGATGGACATCCTACCAACGTCATAGGACACTTCACAGAACATTGGTAGGGAAGACATCAGAGGATGAGAGGGACACTGGGAGCACAGTGTCCGGAATCCAGTGGATGCTCCCTAAAGGTCAGCTGTTGTTACCCAAGATCCCTGCCCCGGAGCCCTGTGGTCTGACCATGGGATATTGTGGATGGAGGAAGCCCAGGAGCCCTTCAGTCACACTTGGCTACTTTCTAATTAGCCAGAAATCCTGGGGCAGAAGATGCAGAGGTTGAAGAGAGGGGCTGATGCCAGCCCACTCTCAAGGGCCACTCAGCTGTTCTAGGAAGAACCTGGCATCAGTCAAGGACCCAGTAGGCACACTGAACACCTAACGGCCAGGCTTGGGCACCTGGGAGCCAGAGAGCCTGGCTTTCAAACATCAGCAATGGGGCTGCGGCCAGAATCAAGTACATTAATCCATGTACAGCACTTAACGCAGCCCCTACTGTGGGTTCAGTGAATCTCAGGTGTGTGAGATGTGCCGTGGTCCCGGCCCGTAAGGTCCCCGGCCGGGGATGCCCAGCCTTCAAGGGCTCTTCCGGTTTTACTCTGTCTCCTTCATCAGCAATTACACGAGCAGCTTCTGCTGCCGTAAAAACCTGCTAAGAAAATCAAGGACTTGGTGATGAGGGAAGGAGGAGTAATGTCATTAGGAGGGGAGAAAAGGCGCCAGCTGCCATAGACGCCAACCCACTAAGGGAACCCGACTGGACTTGTAGGGATTTGCAGAACACTAAACCAGCCCTGCTGCCTCAACATCCCCACACCCCAGATGCCACAAGGCCGCACTGTCGCTGTTAGCCATGCAGTCCACACAGAATGGGTGGTAAATATGCAGCACTAGTTCTGAGGACCCTTCCACCTACCTGCATGAGGGCAGGCATCGCTAACGAGGCTCCCTGTGGCACTGAGTCCAGACCAGACCTCAGATCAGGCTTCATCACACAGTGCTCTGGGCAGAAATTGCCAAAGGACACTTGGTGGCCTGGGAGCTGTAGCTCTTGCTTCTGTGAGACAAGTTCTCTTTCTTTCTTATTTTCAGATTTGGCTTTAAAATTGTCACTGTCTCTATTTCAATTGAAATCTTTAGATAATTACATCACATGCATATATAAGAGGTCATACAGACAGATCCCAGGTACCCTATACCTAGTTTCCCCAAAGGGTAACATTTTGGAAAACTATACGTTAAGATCACAGCCAAAATTGACATTAGTACAATGGATCTATCTTCTTGACATTTTCCTGGTTTTGCTTGGATTCCTATGTGTGTGTGTGTACGTGGGAATTTAGTTCCATGTCATTTTATCACATTTTTAGGTTCATGTATCTACCACCAGTCAACATACTGAACAGTTTCATCCCCACAAGCATCCCTCCTTCACTCTTTCATAATCACAAGTCCCTTCCTACCACACGCAGCGCCCACCCCTAACCCGTCAACTACTATTTGCCACTTCTATAATTTTGTCATTACTAGAATGTTATATAGGTAGAATCATACTGTATATAACCTTTTTAGGTTGACTTTTTCACTCAGCATAGTTCCCTGGAGATTTCTTTCAAGTTGTTGAGAGTGTCAAGAGTTTGTTCCTTTTCATTGCTGAGCCATATTGCACCACGGAGATGCTTGTGTAACATTTTACACATTAGATGACATACTGGCTGTTTCCATTTTTAAGTTCTTATGAATAAAGCTGCTATAAACATTCAAGTAAAAGATTTTGTGTGAACATAAGCCTTCCTTTTCCGGGACAAACGCCCAAGAGTGCAATTGCTAGGTCATATGGTAGTTACATTTTTAGTTTTTGAACAAACTGCATAACTATTTTCCTAAGTGGCTGTACTATTTTACATTCAGACCAGCAATATATGAGCAATCTAGTTTCTCTACATCCTTGCAAACATTTGATGTTAGTTAGTCATTCAGATAGGTTTGTAATTATATGTCATATGGTTTTAACTTGCATGTCCCTTAATGGATAACGCCCTTGAACATCTTTCCATGAGCTATTTGCCACCTGTATATCTTGGTGAAATGGCTTTTGTCCATTTTACTGATAGAATTATTTGATTTTACTGTTAAGTTTTGTAACTCCTGTATCTTAGTCCTTTGTCTGACGTACATTGAGCAAATATTTTCTACCAGTTTGTGAATTATCTTTTCATCCTCTTTGCATGAGCATTTGCTAAGCAAAGTTAAAATTGTGATGAGATCCAATTTATCAAGTTTTGCTTTTATGGATGGTGCTTTCCCCCTAGGATTTCATATAACGCATAGGAGACCTATCCTCTTTGTCCTAGAAGTCAACTACCTTAGAGAATTTTTGGATTGGGGTTGGCAGCTAACAATCACGTTATAGTTTTTATAATAATGGTAATGTTTTTCACTACATACCAAGCACTCTCCAAATATAGTTTTATTTAATCCTCTAAAGCACCTGATGAGATAGATGCTATTATCATTTGCATTTTATACATGTCAAAACTGAAGCAGGAAAGACTTGGGGCCTGGCCCAACATCCCACAGCTACAAACTAGGAAATAGAGGGAATGGAACACAAATCTGGTCAGCTTCTATCTCCAAAACATCTGCATCTGTCCATGTGATTGTTTCAAGTTCCCAGAAGGCTATATAAAATTCAAATTCTAGTGTACAGTGTTTTCCGAAATCCAACTTCAGACATGATCATACAATTAGGTACCAGGTCAAAAGCATTAGGTATGACAATTGACTCTATGGCAAAAGTATTCTCAGTGCCCCAAGCTTGGGTTTGCTCTCTACCCAGGCCTTCTTCCTCAAGCTCTAAACACTACTGAACATCCAGTGCCAGGCATGTGTCTAGTGGCTTGATAGCAATGGTCTTTTCTGAAGCCACTGCAAGATTCACACATACCATACACCACTCTCTCAGAAGGTTCTCTGGCCTGGTCCAAGCTTTATTGAGTTTTTCTGAACTCTAGGGTTCTAATTTCTACTGCTACCATGCAAAGATAGAGACCCATGCTCACCAATGGCTCTAAGGCTTATACTGCCCCCGTCAACTCTTCCCCTACTTGCTGCAAAGAGAAAGGCCCTCACCACTCAACTTATCACAGAAACATATCTCTGCCACATTTCTCTCTTCTAACTTTCCTTTACTTCTGACTTGTAGATTTTCATTAAGAAGTTAATTTTTTACTTGAGCACCTGGGCAATGGACCTGTGCATTTATCTATTCTTTGATGCATATGTTTTGATTATTTTCCAAAGAACTGGCCAACCTCCATGACATTTAACCTTACATTATTGTCTTCTTCAAAAGCTTCCCTCTAATGAAAGTATCCTAAATCTTCATTTAAGATCTTTTCTTGAAGCCTATTTGTTTCATTCAATATTAATGTTTTCATTTCATAGGAATGGTAAAACATAACTATAGCCCAGAAAGTGGAAGGGAAGAAAAGAGAGAGGGAAGGGGAGAAGGGAGGGTATTTAGGGGGACCTCACCTAATGTGCACAATGCAATGGTACATTTCAAAACTATTAAGAAAAGAGTATAATTGTCTTACCACAACAAATAAGTAACCAGGGTGATGGATGTGTTAATCATAATCAGTTCAATGTAAGCATTTCACATTATATATCAAATCAGTACACTGAACTCTATAAATGCATCAATGTACACAGTTATGATTTAATAAAAAATAAAATAAAATAAAAACATGGAGACTTTACATCTTTTTATTAACCTGGATAGAGTTGGAGAATATTCTCTTCAGCCAAGCATCACAAGAATGGAAAAGCAAATATCCAGTGTACTCAATTCTAATATGAATCTAGTAGACAAAATAATACACACCCACAAGAGACAAAAATCTCCATTAAATTCATGTTGGGGGCAGGAGGGATGGGAAGTGGGAGGAGAGGGATTGGTGCGTTCCCATCTAATGGCCACAATTTAAGAGTATATGACACACTTCTGGGTGCAGGACACAACCACAACAGGGACCTTACCAAACAAATGCAAGGATTATAGCCTCATCATTTGTACCCTCATATTAACATGAAATAATAAATAAATAAACAAAAAAACAAAAAAAGTTTCTTTTTATTTTAACACAGGATCTTAACAGATATATCCCTAATGAAGATACAGAAATGGGCAACAGACACATGGAAAAGATATTCAACATCACTGGTAATCATAGAAATGCAAATCAAAATCAAAATGAGATGCCAGTTCATATATACTAGAATAGTTATAATAAAATAATGGTCAATACAAGCTTTGGTTAAACAAATAAGAGTTGTGGAACCCTCACTCATGGCTGGTATAACTATTTAATAGTACTACCACTATGTGTAACAATTTGTCAGTTTCTTGAAAAGTTAATCATAGAGTTATATAACCTAGCAACTCCACTTCTAAGACTAAGACTTAAAAGAATTAAAAACATATGTTCACACAAACTCCTGTATAAAATTGTTATCATATAACCTAGCAACTCCACTTCTAAGACTAAGACTCAAGAGAATTAAAAACATATGTTCACACAAACTCTTGTATAAAATTGTTAATAGCAGCAATATTTACAATGGCCAAAACAGAAAAAATCTAAATATCCGTCAACTTATGCATGAATAAACAAAATGTGGTCTATCCATACAATGGAACATTATTTGAGAGTAAAAAGAATGAAGCACTAATACATGCTACAACATGCATGAATCTTGGAAACATATATTACTCCATTTATATGAAACAGCCAGAATGGGAAAATCCTTCAAACAGAAAGGAAATTAGTGGTTGCTTCTGATTAGATAGGAAGGAGAAAACAGGGTGTGACTGCTAAAAAGTATGGATTTATTTATGGGATGATGGAACTCTTCTGAAATAAAATAGTGGTAATAGGGGCACAGCATTGTTAACACCGACTTCTATACTTTAAAATTGTGAATTTTCACTGGCCCCATATACCGGAGGTGGCGGGTTCAAACCCAGCCCCAGCAAAAAAAAAAAAAAAACTGCAAAAAATAAATAAATAAAAATAAAAATAAAATAAAATTGTAAATTTTATGATATGAATTTTTCAGCAAAACATAACCTGATCCTCAAAAAAAAAATAAAAATAGAACTATCATATGATCTAGCATTCCTGCCTGTGGGAATATATCAAAAATAATTAAAGGTGTAAAAGAAATATTTGCACAATAATTGTCTTAGTCTGTTTTCTGTTGCTTAGCTAGAATACCTGAAACTGGGTAATTTATAAAGAAAAGGAATGCATTTTTTACAGGTATGCAGGCCAGGAAGTCAAAGGTTGAGAGGCCACATCTGGTGACAGCCTTCTTGCCCCAGTGGGGACTCTGAAGATTTCTGAGGGGGCTGAGTGTGCCAGCTCAAGTATCTCTTTCCCTTCTTATGAAGCCATCAGTTTTGCAAGAGACAAATCTTAACACCGTATTGGTTATTGGCTCTGAACCCCAATTTCCACTGATGGATGAATGGATAAACAAAATGTGGCATATGCATACAATGAGATACTATGTGACTCTAAAAAGGAAGGAAATTCTGTCACATGCTACATCATGGTTGAAGCTTGAGGACATTATGCTTAATGTAATAGGCCACTTACAAAGGGACAAGTATTGTGCAATTACACTTATATAAGTGCTATAGTATAAATATTTCCCCCAATATCATTTAACTGTATTAAGAAGTAGAACTTTTAAGAGATCATTAGACCTTGAGTGCTCTGGCCTCATTAATGGATTAATGCCATTATCAGAGAGTGAGTTCCTTTTAAATGGATAAATTCAGGGCCTCTTTCTCCTCTGTCCTCTCTCCTGTCTTCTCTCACTGCCCCCTTCTTCCATCCCTACTTCTCTCTTTCCATTGCTCCCTCTCACTTTCTACTATAAAATGGCACAGTAAGAATACCCTCACCAGATACTGGCCCCTTTATCTTAAACTCTCTGGCCTCAAGAACTGTGAGAAATAATTTTTTTCTCTATAAATTTCTCAGTCTCTGGTAATATTTATAATAGCAATAAATAGCCTAAGATAGTAGGGTATCTAAAATGTTCAAATTAATAAATATAGAAAATAGAATAGTGGTTACTAGGGGCTGAGAAGAAAGAGATAAAGGGGAATTGTTGTTTAACGGGTATAGTGATTGAGTTAAAAGTAAAAATTTTTCAATAAAGAAAAGCCCAAATCAGATAGATGTATTCAGTTGTGAAATCTCAAACATTTAAGTAAAAATTATTTCTTAAACTTTTTTAAAAAATTAAAAACCTCAAACATTTAAGAAAATATGATTTCTTAAACTTTTCTAAAATAAAAAAATCTCAAACATGTAAAGAAAAATTATTTCTTAAACTTTTTTAAAAAATGAAAAAATCTCAAACATTTAAGGAAAAATTATTTCTTAAACTTTTTTAAAAAATAAAAAAAACTCAAACATGTAAGGAAATATGGTTTCTTAAACATTTTTTAAAATAAAAACTCAAACATTTAAAGAAAAATTATTTCTTAAACTTTTTTTAAAAATGAAAAAATCTCAAACATTTAAGGAAAAACTATTTCTTAACTTTTTTAAAAATGAAAAAATCTCAAACATTTAAGGAAAAATTATTTCTTAAACTTTTTTAAAAATGAAAAAACTCAAACATTTAAGGAAAAATTATTTCTTTAACTTTTTTAAAAAATAAAAATATCTCAAACATTTAAGGAAAAGTTATTTCTTAAACTTTTTTTAAAAATGAAAAAATCTCAAACATCTAAGGAAAAATTATTTCTTAAACTTTTTTTAGAAATGAAAAAAATCTCAAACATTTAAGGAAAAATTATTTCTTAAACTTTTTTAAAAATGAAAAAATCTCAAACATTTAAGGAAAAGTTATTTCTTAAACTTTTTTTAAAAATAAAAAAACTCAAACATTTAAGGAAAACTTATTTCTTAAACTTTTTTTAAAAATAAAAAACTTAGTTCCTATAGAGATATACAAAATTCTTAATAAAATGCTAACAATAGAAAAAGGATTATGTACCACAAAAAAGTATGGTTTGCTCCAGCAATGTAAAGCTAGGTCATATTTTTTTAAATGCACACATTTATTACAAAATTGTAACAAAGACTGGGCAGTGTTTTGCTCATTCTGGAGAGATGAAGCTCAGTAATAGCACAATCTCGGAAAACCATCCAGAGATTGTGGCAATATCTTTCATCTAAACAGTCAGATATTCTTGTGTTACGCTTGATGAAACTGCCTTCAAAAACAGAAGGGGAGGCTGGTTGCCCATAGTTCAGTAGTTAGGGCTACAGCCACAGGCACTGGAGCTGGTGAGTTTGAATCTGGCCCCGGCCTGCTAAAAAGAAAAAAAAAGAAATCACTGGGCATTGTGGCAGGCACCTGTAGTCCCAGCTACTAGGGAGGCTGAGGCAAGAGAATTGCTTGAGCTCAAGAGTTTGAGGTTGCTGTGAGCTATGACATCACAGCACTCTACCAAGGGCAACAAAATAAGATTCTGTCTCAATATGCAAAAAAAAAAAAAAGAAAGAAAGAAAGAAAGAAAAAGAAACAAAAGGGGAAGTAAAATGAAAGAAGCAGACCCTGCTCATCTTTCCAAATGAAATAGGAGCAGGATCTTCACATACAAAAGGAACACACATTTGTTATTTTATTGCCAATAGTGTTACAATGAACAATGCAAATTTTGTGGTCTAATTTTATTGAGTCTTTCCTGGGTTTGTTTTTTTTTTACATTTCAGAAACTAAATGGTAAACTGTCAGTGTGCTTGTTTGTCTTTACAAACCCAAGTCTGTCTGCTGGCAAAAAAGAAAACAAATGAGAAAATTCAGAGCCTACTCAAAGTAGAGAAAAATGAATTACAAATTTAGTTGTTGAGCAGCACATAATTAGTAAGGCAGGACCTCAAATGGTGACCTTTTGTATAAGCCAATTGCCAGATTCTCAAGGAATTAAAACTGGGGTACCTGAGCCACATCAGTTCTATAGTAATGTTGAGTATTGTGCTGAGACAGCGATACCCCAAGAAAAGGGAAGTCCTTTTAGAAGCCATGCTGAGCAGGGTTGTAGTTGATGATGGGTGGCAGGTGAGGCCGCTCTTCTAATTTGTCATATTCCAGATGGAACTCCTTAGCTGTTTTCCTCCAGTTAATACAGTCAAAGAAGTAGTATACTCCCCTCTCGTATGTATTGGTTCTCATTGTTGGATCTATGCCTGGTACCCTGCTAATCCATACTCGTTCTTGTTTGTGGTATCTCCAATTACGGTTATAAAGCTCTATTGCAGCAAAAATTTGTAATACATCTCCTCTATTCATGTAATAGAGATAGAAGAGAAGGTCTTCTCCATATCGGCCAAGTTTTATTGCAGCCAGCTTAGCCCTAATGTGAATGTTCGTTAAGTACTCAGATGGAATATGGAAGTCTATGTCTTGAGGTCGACAAGGTGAAGATGCCCAGGGTGATGCAAATTTGGGGTGGAGATTTTCAGGAGCATTCAGATTGAGGCCTAATGTCGTTAGGTCACTTCCTAAAGCAAGATGCACCTTTCCCGGGGCTGACTCTGCTGCCCTGATAAATGTTAACAGGCCAATCATTCCAAATTGGTCTCTCAACATCCCTGGAGGAATGTTAGTAACCCGACCATCAGGTAACACCTGGATCCCTGTTTTCTGCTGGTTATTACTTTGTGTTGTTGAACTTCTATCTCCAGGGAATCTGGGTACATCTATACCTGAAGCTATCATGCCAGACGGATGCAAAACACATTTATTGTCATCATTACTTGATGTTGGATCTTTATAGCTGGCAGCAGGTAATGCTGGAAAATCTTCACTGTATATTGAGAAGTCTCGGGATTGCTCATTTGCTCCTTTTGCTACCATTCCAACATAAAGAGGTCGTCCAGCTAAGGGGTTTATTAATGGATTGGGGTTACCACTTCCTTCCCTTCTGTTTCGGTCTACTAATGCTGGAAAATCTGAAAGGCGCAATCCTGTCATAATTTCACTTTCATCTTTTTCATCAAAAACATTACTTGATAACGTTCCAAATGCCTGACTCCTGCTCATTGCAAATCTAGACATACTGTTAACACGGAAAGGCTGCTGAGAATGCTGCTGCCTTGGCATATATGTTGTACTTGGCGAGCTTCTGATGAGGCTACCTAACCCTGAACTACTCATGTTACTTATCCTGCTATGAAATCCAATGCCTTGACCAGCCTGGGAGTAGTTCATCATACTCCTAGGATTCACAGACAAGATCCCCCTATTTGGAAATGGGGGTGTGTGAAGTGATGTTGTTGGTACCCCTGTTGTTGTTATAACATGGCATGGTAACTGAGTGCCTTGTGATAAGTCGTGATTTAACTGAGAGGTATTGTTGTTCATCCCCCTCAGTGGAGGGCCTACTACACCTTGTTGCTCGTATGAACTTGCCCCATACTGAGACAGCTGATCTGATGTAGATGATGATGCCAGTGTATCTTTTTCTGACTGAGGTGGAAACACAGAAGACTGGCTGTAGTAAGTGCTTTCTTCATGGTGGTCACCAGGGACCCCCTCTGCATACTTCTTTCTTGAAGGACCAAACATCTTGTTTTTCACCTGTAGGAAGAGCATACAGTTCAGAAGGTCAGCAATACCCTCAGTCGTGTTTATCACAAGGAGCATGAACTTAGTAATGAATGGTAGAAACTGAAGTCAGAGAGACTGGTGGGAGACAAATTATCTAGTACCTGGCAGGCCTGAGGGACTCTGGATATTATTCTGTTAGTTTCTTTTCTCACATAATGTATGTCCATCAGTCCTCACCATAGAGGTTGTGTCCTTTTCTCACAGTATGCATAAATTTTCTTATCTAAGTAATCATATTAAAATCAGTCAATGTAGGGGGGAGGGGCAAGATGGCCAACTGGAAGCAGCTTCTGACAGAGGCTCCTGTCCAAAAGGAAAGATAACCTTCAGAAACTGCCCAATTGAGCTGAAGACTGGGAGCCCAGCCGAGAGAGAGAGAAGTGATAATTACTGGTCACCCCTGAGGCGAGCTGCGACTTCCAGAAACCAAGCTTTAGGCAGAAAAACTGAACTAAAGTTTTCTGCCATTCTGAATTTCCAGGAGCCCCTTCCCCCCTTACCTGATGCACCAGAAGCCTGACCTCTGCTGAAACTGAGGGAGGAGGACTTGACCAGTACCCACACTCCCTATCTGCTGGACCAGGCAGCCCGCCAGGTAAGAGACTTTGGCACCCCACCGAGCCCCTGCCAGCCCCCAGGCCAGAGACACCACCAGAACCCCTGCATGGCTCCTATCCGTGCCACACTGGGCCTCGGCCCACGGCCCACAGCGGCCAGGAACTCCCCCAGGACCCCGGCGTGGCCCCAATTGGCACCCTGCCGGGCCTTGACCCACCAGCAGTGGCCAGAAAGTCTGCTGGGACACACTCCCAGTGCCAATCTGGGCCCCACTCGGCCTCAGCCTGCCACCTGCTGGGACCTCCGGGGGCTCCGATCGTGCCCCAGGCCCACCACCCACAGTGGCCAGGAACTCCACTCCGCCAGGAATCCCACGCAGCCAATTGGCACCCCACTGGGCCTTGGCCCATGGCCAGCAGCAGCCAGGAACTCTGATGGGACTCACGCATGGCCCAATTAGCGCTCCGCCAGGCCTTGGCCCACTGCCAGCAGTGGCCAGGAAGTCTGCAGAGACTCCCACATGGTGCTGATCTGTACCCCGCCTGGCCTTGGCCTGCCACCCGCCAGGACCCCACCTGGCTCCTATCCATGCCTCAGGCCCACTGCCCTCCCTCCAGAGCCCTCCTCCCAGCCAGAGACTGCTGGGGGCATGGGCTCCCTTTGCAAAGGACACTGGGTGCCCCATCCCATGCCCTGCTGCTTGATCTGTGCCACACTCTGGAGCTGCTCCCACAGCCAGAACTCCCTGGGTGGGGCAGTCCCAGAGGAGCTACACAGGGTCACTTCCTACAAAGATCCAGCAACAACAGAGTGATCCTGCCAGAATCTGATCTGGGAGAGAAACCTCCCCCACTCTGAGGACGGCCATAGGCAACAGTGAAAAAATAATCATGAGGTGAAATCAACAGAAAAACTCTGGCAATATGAATAATCAGAGAAGATCAACTCCCCCAAAGAATGACAAGGTAGATACAGCACAAGATCCCTTGCATAAGCAAATGGCTGAGATGTCAGAAATCGAATTCAGAGTCTGGATAGCAAATAAGGTCAGCGGAATGGAGGAAAAGATGGAATTAGAATTTCAGGCAGTAATCCAAAAGATGACCCAAAAGATGTCTCAAGAATTCAACGAATCCAAAGACAAAATGACCAAAGATTTTGACACATTGAGACAAGAAGTTGCAGCCCTCAAAGATCTGAGAAATACAGTAGACTCCCTCAGTAACAGAATGGAGCAAGCAGAAGAAAGGATTTCTGACATGTAAGACAGAGCTTTCGAACGATCCGAAACTTCCAAAGAGGAAGAGAAATGGAAGGCAAAAACGGATCATTCTCTCAGACAGCTCTGGGATAACTCGAAGGAAACCAATATTCGCCTTATAGGGATACCTAAAAACGATGAAGTGGCGTCACAAGGCACAGAATCTTTTCTTTATGAGATTATGAAAGAGAACTTTCCAGACATGCCAAGAGATTCTGAAATTCAGATAGCAGACAGTTTCAGAACCCCAGCACAACTCAACCCGAACAAGACATCCCCCAGGCACATC
>CAUYRH010137436.1:0-10757 GCA_963574655.1 Perodicticus potto | reverse complement strand
AAATCATAGCTGTGTACATTAATGCATTTATGGGGTATGATGTGCTGGTTTTATATACAATTTGAAATACAACAAGCTGCTTAACATAGTCTTCACTGCACTTTCTTAATTACTTTGTCAAGACATTTATACTCTACACTTAATAGCTTTGATACCTACCCTTGTAAAATGCACCATATGTGTGGTCCCACCAATTACTCTCCCTCCTCCCATTCTCCACCCCCTCCTCTTCGTCCTCTTCCTCCTTCATTTTGGGCTGTAGTTGAGTTATAGCTATCATAGGGAAGTATATTGTCTTTTATCTCGTGAACATGGGATTTTTTTTCATTTGTTTGTATCTTTCTTATTTCTTTCAGCAATATTTTATTATTTCCAGTGTATAAATATTTCATCTCCTTGTTAAGCATATTCATAAGCATTTTATCATTGTCAGTGATATTTTAATGAGATTGTATGTTAAGTTTAATTTTTAAATTTTTTTGTCGTAAGTGTGTAGTGTATGCTTTTTTGGATACTGAATTTGTACCTTACAGATTTACTATGTTTATTAGTAACAGTGTGTATGTGTATGATTTTTTGAGTTTTCTACATATAAGATTATGTCATCTGATAACAGAGATAATTTTAGTTCTTCCATTCTGATGTGAATGTCTTTTATTTCTTTTACTCTCATGAGCCTTCTGAATAGGACCTCCATAGCTGTATTGAATAGATGTCATGAGAATGGATGTCCCTGCCTTGATTCAGATCTTAGAGAAAAAATTTTCTGTTTCTGAACATTGACTATGGAGTCTGCTATTGGCTTTTCATATTTTGTGTTTATGGTATTGAAACAAATTGTTTGATAAGCAGTTTTTTGAGAATTTTTGTCATAAGAAGATGTTGGATTTTGTCAAGTGCATTTTTTGCATCTATTCATATGATTGTGTGTTTTATCCTCTGTTCTGTTAATGTGGTATATTACATACTTTAATTTTTAGATGTTGAAACATCCTTGCATCCGAGGGATAAATACCACTTGCTCATTTTTAATTGGGTCATTTGATTTTATGTTATTGGAGTTTTTATACATCCTGAGTGTTAGTACCTAATCAGGCATGTGATTTGCAAATATTTTCTCCACTTTTATGAGTTGCCTTTTTATTCTGTTGACTGGATCCTTTTATGCACAAAAGGTTTCAAGTTTTAGGTTGTTGACCCATTTATCTATTTGCTTTTTGTTTTCTGTGCTCTTCATGTTACCCCTAAGAAATCATTGCCAAATCTAATGTTATGAAGCTTTTTCTCTGTGTTTTCTTTTAGAAGTTTTATAGTTTGGGATATTACCTTTAGTGCTTTAATCTATGTTGAACTATTTTTTTGTATTGGGTGTAAGGTAAGGGTCTAATATCCATTTTTTTTGGCACATCTATGTCCAGTTTAACCAACCTCAAGGCACAGATATTCTTTTCATCTTTACCTGCATATTTGACATTTACAAAATTCAAATGTTAGATGGGTCAGCAGTAACACTGTTTATACTTGGAATACCATAGAATAAACTCAGTTTTCCTTTTGATGGGTTTCCAGCCAGCTGGGTTAGGCAATCTGCAGAACAGTGTCCATCTAACCTTAGAGCATAATTTTAATCCTGTTATGAACCTTAGTTTCATATTCCTACCCAGATTTTAGTTTTTGCCCATGCCTTGTCTATTTCTAATTATAGGTGACTTCTTTGACCAGCTTCCTGAAACATCCCACCTTCCTTTGTCTCCTTACTATTACTATGGACCACTCTTAACTCTTAACTGAGATATCATTTTGTAGGAGACTGAGCACCAGGCTGAAAGAACAGCCACAGACTCTTGAAGAAGGCACTGGGAGCGAGACAATCTCCTAGGCAGCATGGAGATGTTTTGTAGCCCAGAGACAAGCCCTCAAGCAGCTGCCTACATTAGTGAGATAAGATCGGTAGCTTGTTAGCAAGCTAATGTTATAGCTTTGTAACATTCGTAGGGCAACAGGATGGGAATTGAGCCCAGGCAGAAAGAGCACTTAGCAACCAGTAAACATGTGATCCTAGCACGTGGGCCCCCACTTCTCTTGTATGAGACTTCAGTAAAAGGTGAAGAGAGAACAGATGGGAAGCCCACCTCTTGTAGGCTTATATCTTCAATCTGTGTCACTGCGGTGACAGTGTGCAACAATGGGCACCAACATAATGGTGATGAGGATGGGATAGTGGACACACACCAACATCATTTTTTTTTTGTTTTTTTTTGTTTTTAACTTTCTTAAATCTTTAATTCCCCAAGTATGAAATCATGCAGTGCTTAAAATAAGATGAAACATAACTACTCAAAAGAAGGCAGAGTCACAATATTAATGTAGTTGGAAATATTCAGAATGGCCTAGCAATTATGAAAAAAAGAAAGAAAAAGAAACTAGCAATACCTTATATTATGTTATGATAAATTATAAACCTGTACTTCAATCATTCCATAAACTGATGTGAAGTCACCACATTTAATGCTTAATAACTTTAGTTTCTACTAAAACTGGTTTTCCCATCCAAAAATAATACTTTATAAAACTGGTATTACTTAATATTATTTTACTCTCATTTCTATATAACCTTGGCTTGTCTTATCCCTTTGAACCAGTGTTTCTCTAAATGACCCACGTGGATTTACCAAAAATGAATCATCTGGATTACTTAGAAAATACACATCCTGAGTGAGCCCCAAGTTTTTGATTTGGAATAACCACATTTCAAGAAAGTTTCATAATCATTTCCATAAATTTTGCTAGAAGTACTATTCTTCCTCCACATAAGAATTTTTTTTAATTGTTCCCTAACTGGCACCTTACTCTCTCTTTCTGCAATATCAAAATCTCCTATATCTGAGAGCAGATTCTGCTGTCTTTACTTGTCCCACACAACACATATACCCAATGGGTCTCATGCCATTTTATCCTAGTGCCAACAGCAGCACTTCTATTTATTTACTGGATTTGCATTAATTGCCCATGCCCTCTAATTGAATAGCTACATGTTCTGTATATTTCTCAGCAACTCTGTAGTTAGGCAGACTGTGTAACTTCTTTGGCCAGTTTGAATAGAGGGGGAATAACGTCATCTTCTGGATAAATACTTAAAAGTTTGTGTTCAACCAGTTGTATTTCCTTTCCCTATAGAAAAAGCACATAGACATGGCAGCGTCACAAGCTCAAAACAGCCTGAATTGTAAGAATCACTTTGAGCAGAACAGCTTCTTGAGAGGTCTCTTATTTAAGTCACAGAATTTTCATGAACATGCATTAAATCTTTATTGTATTTAGACCCAGAAATTACAGTGCTGTAAGTTATCCCAGCTCATCCTGGTCTACACTCACTAACAAAGTTGATATAACATAGTAGTCTCTTGGTTTGCCACATTAAGTTTTGCTATTTGAGAATTTTTTTTCTCAATGAGAAATTTTGTTTCAGCCTTTGCCTTTCTTTATTGGCCAGTTGTCTTTGAACACATTTATACAAGACATACCCAATCTGCAAGGCATTTCCAATGACTTAGATGTGTAGACAATTACAATTATAGTAAACCGTACTACTCAGTCCTGTGCAAACCCTTGTGTTGATAACAAAACTCCCTTCCTTTTGTTTACATGAGCTCCTGTATGTTCTTGATGAGTTCTGGCATCTATGAGTTCACCTTCCAATTTTAAGTAAAATTCTTCTCTTAGACACTTGAAGTAATACCATTCCAGGCAAAGGAGTCAATTCTACCTCAGGGAGCATGCAGTACATGGTAGAGATTATGCTTCTGGTCAGAGCAATTCATCCAGTAATTGGACCATTCCTACCTTTCTGGTTTGGATACTGATACAAGCTTTATAAACAATAAGTGCTTAATGCATGCTTGTTTCAATAGATTTGTAAATGTATTGATCTATTTTTATGGATGGTTTGCCTGTTGAGGGAAGAATTATGTCTTTACCTTCTTTCTATTCAATGCCTTGCACATAGTAGGGTCCTGGTAAACATCCAAATTTAACAAGTCTGCCAGTGTTCAGTTTGGGGAAGGTTAGCACTTGGGCGAAAGGGTGTGACCTGGGAGCCTCCATCTGTTGGTTACTGTGATGAATTAGTGCCAATGAAGTATTCAGCAGCAACATTTCAACGAGCCATTCATTTACTATCTTTCATGCTCCTCCCATGTTCAATATTTAGTTAAAACATTTATGAGACAAAAAGAAAACTAAAAAAAAGAAAAATATTTAGGGCCTTTAACTTCAGTTTGTTTTGCTTCTGAAAATTACCACTGTGGATTTTAAATGTCAGTCAGATCAATACGAACTCAAGACCTCTAATTACCTTTCATAAGATAAATGTAATTCTTGAATAAATATGAATTATTTGTATGTTTATGTATGGATGTATATATATATATTTTTTCAGAATAAACTAATTATACTTTAATGTTTACCTTGATTACAGGAAAGTTTCCACAATGAAAATGTTATTTTTCTTGAGAAAAAAATTGCAGCACCTTTAGTATTTAAAATAATTTGCAAATTATTATGATTTATTGCTGGTGTAGCTGGAATTTCTTTGGTCATATTTTTCTCATGTAATGAAGTGGTATTTTTCCACTCATTTATCTACTGAATAGCCATTGCTCTTTTGACATGAACATACTAATTAGCAATTCAATATGTCTCCTTTATCTAGAATCAATTAACTATTGTATTTGGTAATCTGCTTTACTCTACTGTAAGGCATTCTTCCTGCTTGATGAATAGTGTTTTAAAAATCATCAAACAACTTCCAGGTTTTTCTATAATTTCTGTAGGGCTTTGAAAATATTTTTAACATGAATAAAAATGTTCATGTTAAGGGTCTGGATACACATCATTATTTTTAAAAATAAAACTTTATACATTATTGGTAGAGTTATTAATATTATTAAAGAGTTCCAACACCATATTTTTTATTATTTAAATTTAAAAAATTACATTCTTGGTAAATGTTTCCTAGGTATCAGAAAGAGGGCTAAGCTCAAGAAATGCAGAAGAGGATCACAAACTCCCACGTATCCAGAACTCATGATATAGTAGGTGTGATGTGAATAAATTCAAAAGATTGTGTGAATACTCTCATAAAGTTACTTAGGAGAAGAGAAGGGGTTGGATATAGCACCCCTAGAGAATGGGTCGAGGTAGAAGGGAGGAAATGGGATCAGAAAAAGCTGAGAACAGTTATTTCTCAGAGAAAGAAAACGATGTTACCAACTAGGGAGGCTGCAGGCTCGTGCAGCATCCTAGGCAAGGGGAACAGCATATGTCAAAGCATCAGGACATAAATACAACACTTTCCTTGATGGAGGTGCTGACTGATATGATCATGTTTCAGGATCAATAGGAGAAAAAGAAGATTAGACTACAGAGAGTTGCAGGGGTCATACCCTCAGGGTATCATCCAAATCAGAGCTAGGCTTTTGGCTTATAGGGGAAAAAAAAAAAAAAAACACTGAAGATTTTTTTAACAAAGAGTTGCATAATGAGTGAAGAAAATTTGTAGTGTCAAATTTCAGGATTGGGAAGCAAAGACTCACACAGGAATTCACTCTGTTATTTTCAGCATCTTTAGGTCTTGCTAATGATAGCTGAATTATCTCAAATGTCACAGGCTTCACTAGCTAGTAATTAACATTGTGGTCATATTTTAGAGCAAGAAACCAAATTTAAAGTGTTATGGGTCCTTACGCACTGACTAATAGAGAAGCCCTTATTTTCCAGAAAATACTCTCTGCTAATAGTCTCAAGAATCCCAAAGGCATTTTAGATATCCTTTGCAATTTTGGTGACTAGTTAGGGCTACCTTCTTCTGTCGAGTCCTCGGCGGAAGGAATCTGGGTATCTTCCCACCTGTCGTTCTGTTGACTCCTCTACTCTTTTTCTCTGCTGTTCTCAGGCTGATTTCCCTGTTGTGCTGTCTCCCCTGGACTGCTGATTTTCTGAGCCTGTGTTACAATAGGCCCCCTCTATATCACCAAACTCTTTGCCATTTTCGTTTACTTTTTTCATTGAAGGATTCAACAGCAAAGCTGTTTGGGGTCTTAAGGACAATTCTGTTTGTGTGGAAGTTGTTTTCTTCCCAGAGAAAACAGGCCCTTATGGTGGTAGAGCCAGTCAGGGGTAAGCATGATTATGCAGTGACTCAAGGTCACGGGAGGGAATCTGCCCTATATTGACCGTCTTCTTACTCCATAATGGTATGTGTGTGTTTTATGAGTCATATCCTTTTCCATCCGTGGAGGGAAAAAAACCCCACAGTTTCATAGATATTTTACCTTTTTAAAAAAAACTTGGTTCCTCGACTCCAATCAAAGCAATGGATATTTCTGGGTGCCTACTGCATAACTTTTGCCACTTCTTATAAGTTAAAATATTCTAAGATGTAGGGAGAGGTGTTACCTTAGTCAACAACATGACCCACTTGCCTCTGGTCCAGCAAACGAAGGCTGCAAATATAACATATCTCAAAGACCTAAGATGACTATTGGTCAAGGTATTTTTAAGAAATATTTATTAAAGTCCCACAGTGTGTTGAGTGGTGCTTCTTTTGGGTAAGACTATTGAAACAAATCCTCATGTTCTCCAGTAGATCGCCTCTTAGGAGAGAGAGCTCCTAAGGCGAGAAGCGTGATTCTTCTTCCTCTTTTTCACCTTCCTCTGTTTTCTGAAGCTAGCTAGGCAGGTCCCTGGGACAAGTGCTATGGCTGCACCACTTTGATAGCACAGGAAGAGAATGTATGTGAAAATAAGGCACAGAGGATGGTAGAGTTAAGAGGTGGAGAGAGAGAGTCCTGTTGACAATTCGAAAACCTATATCTAGATTTACCTGGCCAGATACAGCCTTCTGGGACTTGCTGATTACATAAGCAAATGAATTCACTTTTTTTTTTACATCAGCTAATTTAAGTTGGGTTTTCTGTCACTTGCAAGCAAAATAATCTTTATCCTAATGAATACAGAATGTCTTAGAATAGGGGATTTATATTCTTGCATTCTGAAAATGGAAAGTTAAGAAGTCTTTGGGGACCCAGATACAGATGATTAGACTTTCCTTAAATAGGGGGAATGTATAAGGAAAATCTGAAATTTCTACTGGAAGAAAACAAGTAAGGAGACAATAGAGCAAAGAAGAGAGTGGCTTGGGCCCAAAGACTCCAGGGGCAGCACGGGTCAGGGGACCGGCCAGGGACTTTGTGTTTCCTGAGCCAGGGGGGAGTCCCACTTTTTTAAAAAAGTCAAAATTGCATATGCATAGAAAAGATGGGTAATAACAGTATCCTTGTTGCTAAACACAATCTAATCCAAAAAATTCTACCCTTACATTATTGCCTTAGTTATGTTTATGACTGAACATCTGATCACTCCACGTTAAATGTAGACTGCTTTTATAACTTCTCTTTACTTTGGAACAAAAGCAAAAAGACAAAATTATTTTTCTCATGGCATATCAGATCCTTTGTAATTTGGCTTTTTATAGCACCTTCGTTCACTCTTTTTGAAACATCTACACACTTCTTCTTTGCTCTTTCTGCACCCTGGAAGAGACCACATTTGCATGGACTGGGCGTTTGTGTGCCTAACGGTGCTAACACGGTTGTTGACCTACTCACTATCTACGTTTCAGCATAATTATTGTTTCCTATAAGAAACATTTCCAGAACCCTCTGGGTGGTCTTCATAACTTCCACCTCCATTCTCTGTTAACTACCAAATCTACTTTATTGTAGTACTTACAAGGGTTTTGGTCAGCTCTGGCAGCTATAACAAAATGTTATACACTGAGTGGCTCAAAGAACAAAAATTTATTTCTTACAGTTCTAGAGGATGGAAAGCCCAAGATCAAGAAGCTATGAGATTTGCTATCTGGTGAGGTCCTGCTTCTCATTGTGTTTTCCAATGGTAGAGAGTTCTCTGGATCCTCTTTTATAAGAATAGCAATCCCATGGGTGCCAGTTCCACCCTTAAGATTTAATTGCCTCCTAAAGGTCTCACTTCATAATACCATGCATTATGATTGGATTAGGATTCACATACAAATTTTAGGGAGACACAAACATGTATTTGCTTCTTCATTTTATTAAATAAATAAAAATTTATTTAATTTTTATGACTATTTTTTACCTGACTGAGATGGGCTCCTATCGACCAAATCTTTTAAAGATATAGTCTATAAGCCTTAAAAATATAGTTTAAAAATATAACCCATTAGGTTGTGTAAAATGGTGCAGTAGCAGGCCATTTCAGCTCAATAATGTTTATTCAAAGCCATACATTCTGCCAAAAGGAAGTAGAAAGATTAGGAAGATGGATTTTCCTGAGGCTGTTACACTGTAGGGAAAAAGACTGGTAGAAAGGTAGAAGGCTGGATGGACAGATAGATAGACAAATAGACACCGAGTATAAAGGGTCTGTGTCCACATCAGACATCAAATTTGCTTTAATCTTGAACGTTCTGTGCTTTAGAACTATGTGAGATAGATTTCTGTTGTTTATAAGGTGTCTGAGCAGTCTGAGCAGGCTAAGACAGCTAGACTGGTGTGGCTATTGTGTGATACTTAGCTGAGATTCTGGCATCCAGTACATGCTCAGTGAATGAATGATTATAGACTGTATGCATAGGAATGACGACAAAGTAATCTGCTGCCTAAATTGGAAGGGTCAGACTATGTCAAGGTAGGATATTGGTACTCCATCCAGGATTACATAAGCCAGTATTTCCTATTAGGGGAGGCTGGCCACTATTAAGACTGCCCGGCTTGAATGCTGGCTTCATCACGAGCCATTTTTGTATCTATATGGAAGCCTACATCTCAGTTTCTTCACCCCTAAAATGGGGATATAGTTGTACATACTTTGCAGGTCGCTGCTGGGATTATGGTTAAACTGTTTAGTACTGAGCTTCACACAACCCGAGTCTCCAGCAAAGGCTACCATTTATAGTATTGTTATTAATACTGCCTTAAAGAGCACCTGAAGACTTTAAAGGCAGGTGACAAGAGCAGGTTCTGGTTCTTTCAGATATTGCAGGGATGTCAGCTTGCCTGGGTTCACAGAGTGCCATCTTTTCTGGTATATTTTTTTCTTCTTTTGGCCTCATTGGTTTGGGGGAAAAATACTTCATAACTCCATGAAAAGCATCATCGGTGATGTGAAAAAGAGGCCAGAGTCATGGAAAAGTACCTGTCAAAACCCGGGACTAGATAATGACACATCACTGGTTGCAAAGGCTGTTATCCCTGGAGGAAGAAAACAGTAACTTGGCAACGGGGCTGGAAAAGGACCCTTAAAAATGAGAATAAGAAAGGCCCGTGTTAAGTTTCAAGTTTAACCAGGCATAGGAGAATGGGCAAAGAGCCCTAGAGGAAATGGAAAAATGGCTAAATGTCCATTAACGCCTACCAGAGGAGGAAAATGCATCAGGATGTGCTCACTGTCTCCTGCTCTGGCTTCCACACTCCACCTCTTGAAGGACACATTGAAACCTGGTCATTTATGTACGCACAGCCCTGGGTGGAGTGATCTTGTCCTGAAACTTGATGTGAAATGCAATGGGATGAAAAGGTGAGGAATCATGGAGGCTTCTACCGAATTACTGTGACTTCGACCTGTGTCTTTTAACTACATCTGGAGTTAGTTGGTGTTTAAGTGGATTAAATCAATGAAAGTCATGATTTCCAACACCTACTGGAATTCTAGTCTAATCAATCCCATTTTGCGTTAATGTAACCTAATTGTAGAGCAGTGGTTCTCAACCTTCCTAATGTTGTGACCCTTTAATACAGTTCCTGTGGGTTGAGACCCACAGGTTGAGAACTGCTGTAATGTAGAGAATGTCAACTCAGTGATATTACATAATTTTGGCATAAAGACAAAGGTTAGCACTTACAGTAATGTCCAGAGAATTCCTCTGAAGTTTCTGGGATATTACTACCTGGTCTGTGATTCTGTGGTCATATGGTTTGGAAACAGTGGCTTAAATGAAATGAAGCCAGTTTATTGACTGTAGGCCTTCTGAGATACTTAATATGCAACATTTATTGCTAATTTTCTAAAGGGAAAATGTAGTCAAAAGGAAAGAAAGCATGGTGTGGAGTATAAAGTTTTATATTCAACGTAGCCAATCTTGTGAGGGAAACAGACACAATCCAACCATAGCAATAGTTTGTGAATACTCTGGTGTGAAAGATCCTGGTTGCCACTAACTCACTTCACTGATGGTTCTCAATGCCAAACTTGTCTTAATGGCATTTACTTCTTGTTTGGCATATGACATCAGGATTCGATTAAATACTCAACTAGAATGGTAGGCTTGCCAGGGTCAGCTCAGTCTTCCACCTGGCCCTTGTCTCATGATCGATTTCTAGAGCTCCTGATTTCAATCCTGTCTTCCAATACTATTAAAAAAAAAAAAAGACATGTGCTATTTCTTTCAAGAATTTCATTTATATCTTTCAAGCGAAGGCTACAATCCACTTATTGCACAATAAGATGGGGAAAGGGGTGAGGGAGGGAAGGGGAGGGAGAGGGTGGGGGGAGAGACGATAAAGGGTGAGATCACACTCGTGGTGCATATGTGAAGGGTCAGGAGAAATCTTCTAAATACGGATCAAAATTGTTTTCACATAGTAAATGAGAAAATATCATGAATGTTACATTAATCAGGTGGATAAAAATATCTCCGATTGTATGGGAAGCCCGCA
>CAUYRH010137434.1:0-18166 GCA_963574655.1 Perodicticus potto | reverse complement strand
CCCTCCCTTGCCCTTTCCCCATTTCTTGTGCTATAACTGGGTTTTAGCCTTCAAATGAAAGCATAGATTAGCTTCATAGTAGGGCTGAGTACATTGGATACTTTTTCTTCCATTCTTGAGATACTTTGCTAAGAAGAATATCTTTTGGCTAAATCTTGTCAAACAACAGCTATACCTAGAAGTGGCTTTGAGGAAATCAGTTGCTCTCCTTATTGACACCCTTCACTAAAACATTATCATATTCTTCAGTTGGTGTCATATGTAAAGTGTAAATAAAAAGCACCTTGAGAAATTGTGTGATTTTATTTATCTTTCGCACATTGGCTTCAAGACAAGCCTCCGGGCCTCTCCATATAAATGGATAGCCGGTACCTTAGACCAGGTAATTCAAACAAATAAAAAAATGGATGCTGTTGGGCCCATGTGATGGGGCTGTCTCCTCCCTGACTTTGTTTTACATCTCATTGCTTATAGACAAATAAGGTTGTAAGATTTTTTTTCACATTCGTTTCTTTCTTTCTTTTTTTTTTTTTGAGACAGAGTCTTCCTATGTTGCCTTTGGTAGAGTGCTGTGGTATCACAGCTCACAGCAACCTCCAACTCTTGGGCTTAAGTGATTCTCTTGCTTCAGCCTCCACGTAGCTGGGACTACGGGCGCCCACCACAACGCCTGGCAGTCACATTCGTTTCACGATTCATCTGTGCCTTCATCAGCTTCTGTCCCTCTGCCAGCTGTACAGCATTTGAAATAGGATTTCGGACCACTTACCCTCATTTGCAGTGCTCATTTCCGCCTCTGAATGTCAAGAATGCCCACTTGAGAGGGCAAGACTGTGACCAGTCTTAAGTTTAAGGCCCTTTTCCTTTTACGCCCTTCCTTCCTGCCTTTTTTCTGCTTTCCTTGCCTGTCTGTCTGGTTACTTAGTTGCAAAAATCCCTTTGAGCAGTTTGCCTTTAGAATATGCTAGTCCTGTTTTTTCTTTTACTCCTTAATATGATCAGCCTCTTGGTTGAGTGCCTTTTTCTTTCCCATGAATAAACTAACCATCGAAATGAAAAGAAATCACCCACACTCAGTCTTAGTCACATCAGTAGGAATCTGTGGAACGAGGTCTGGAGTGACCAGGTAGCCAGCCAGGAGCAGCTCTGACCTGGAAACCGTGTGCACTGTTGGGGTATAGAGCCCGGCACACTTCAGGATTCTAAAAAAGATGCTGTGGGAAAACTGTGTTTCAGGCCTGGAAGCTCCACAGAAAAACACCTCTTCTCGCTGGTTAGTGGTAAGATGCAGATCTGGATCAATACAACACCGTGGAATGCCACAGAACTCCTAACAGTATTGAGAGACTCCTGTCCATTCTGTACAAGGAGAAAAAGATGAAGTGAAAACACTTTTTAAGGAAGTGTGACCTATTTGAATATAGTCACACATTCCTTCTAATTTGGTACGTTCTTTTCTCCTGTGAGGTTTGCATTAAGGGTTTCAGGACATTCCCACCTCCAAAGGTAGGGTGTGGATTTCAGGACATTCCCTCCCTCTAAAGGTAGGGTGTTTGGGTGGTAAGTCACTAAATGTGAAAGTCTTTCATTAGAGGGCAGTTTGAATTTGGGTATCTCAAGAAAGTTGAAAGGTATTTGTTTCCTCTTTTTAGTTTAGAGAGACAGTTTAGAATCTGTAGTGACTTTTTCCTCCCCTCTAGGTGTTTTTGAGACTCTAAAAATTAGGTTCTCTCCCGAGGAAGATTAACATTTGCACTGCACACGCAAAATTTGGCACATGATTCTTGACCACCAAAGTGCCTATGGATTCCAGAGAAAGATCATCCCTGTTATAGAGGATTGGTGGGTGGGTGTCTGAAGCAGGAACATTTCCTGTCCTGCTGAAAGATGGAGGCTTCCCAAATCCTTGAGAAGTGGGGGCAGTGAGCATGGAGTTGAGTCCTGCCCTGTTCTGTTTCTCACTTGAGTGGTTTTTGCCCTTGTGAAGGTTTGGTTTGGGATGATGATTAATCAACAAGTATTTGACCACCTAGTACATACTCAGCTCTATATGGTATTTTGTTTCCCCCAGATTCATGTTCTGAAAACCCAGAATGCCCTTTCCTTAACTTTCCGTAGGCATCTGACTTGTTTGGTGAGTTGTTCCATGCAGGTAGTACTGTGAGGGATGGTAGTGCAGAGACAGTGAACTAGAACGAGGCTTTGTAGTGGGACAGGTCAGAGGTGTTGGGTGAAGGGTAGAAAAGGAATGAGCGTTTATTAAGGGGTTATGCTGGGCACCTTCTTCCTGTTTCAGATACCAACAGCAGCTCCTGGATTGCGGCGCAGCACAGCCCTGCGTGAGAGACCCGAGACGTGGGCTCCCTGTGTTTGAGTGACCTCATGCATGTTCTACCTAAGCCTTTTTTTTCCTTATATGTAATGCAGACAGCTTGGATCTCTGACAGGTTCTACACCCACTACCTTTGTGTGGTTTTGGTGTACAAAGGTCAGTAGAGGAATGCTGTATTTAGCTTGATGGGTTTTTACTTGGCAGGATCCTGAGAACGAGTGTTAAGGTGGGCAGAAAAGAGAGCAGGTTTTTAGGTAGAGTCATGTTTTTTCTCTTGGGAGAACTCCCTTGGGGGAGTTTAACCTGTCTTTTGAGAAAGCTTGTCTGCGTGGACTTTGAGTCCTCCCAGTGGGCTTACACACTTGACCAGCAGCAGAGGCAGAATCTTGGTGTTGTGGGTCTTAGGGACAGGCTTTTGGAAGCACCTTTCTTCCTTGAGTGCTGGTAATTTCTCAGCCTGATATCACCAGACCAAGTTCTGCCCCAGCCTTGTTTTTCTGTGTGGCAAATTTATGCATTCTTTTTCAAGCTGCCCCCTACAGTTCATGGAGTTCTGTTATGACCAGTATTACACTGCAGCTTATTATAGTTAGAATGAGTTATTTAAACATAGACGTTATATCCTCTTTTGTTTGGTAGCCTTGCATTGACACTTCAGCTGACACGTATTAGGTGATTAATATGTCCTTGAAATAGTGCATCTTCCTTAGAAGGAGTGAGCAAAAATCATGTTTAAATTCAGCTGAGAGTTGGGGGAAATCTTCACTCCTAAGAATCATAAGAATGTCTGGAGAAGTGATTGCTAGTCTGAAGATTCTTAGAAAAAGCTAATAACAGACACTGGAAACTTTGCCAAGGAATGTGGATTTGAGCTCTTTCATTCTGACTTTTATTTAAGATTTTGTTAAAAGGTGTTCTTTTGCGTCAGTCCAATGGAAAAGCAGCTTTTCTAGTAGAACATCTGTGGAAACATTTTCTTTTTTTTTTTTGAGACAGAGCCTCAAGCTGTCACCCTGGATAGAGTACCGTGACATCACAGCTCACGGCAACCTCCAATTCCTGGGCTCAAGTGAGTCTCTTGCCTCTGCCTCCCAAGTAGCTGGGACTACAGGCGCCTGCCACAACGCCCGACCATTTTTTTGGTTGCAGCTGTCGTTGTTTGGCGAGCCGGGCTGGATTCGAACCCGCCAACTCAGGTGTACGTGGCTGGTGCCTTAGCCCGCTGAGCCACAGGCACCAAGCCTTAAAGAAAAGTCTTTGCCTTGTAAGAAATGGTCCTGAATACCAAAGGGGACAATGTAAAACTGTTTAAGGAAGATACTAACTCATAGACCAAACTGGTCTTGGAGAACTTGGAGATACTTGTACGAGCAGCCTTGGAGTATTTGGAGAATATTTGAGATGGGGATTCAGAGGTACTGGTGGGAGAAACCGAACTTCCTAGGCGAGTAGGGTTCTGCCTTTATAGGCGAATAGGGATCCAGAACTTGGGACATACTAGTTAAGATACGTTTGACTAATTCTCAAGAAGGGAAAAAAAGATACATCTTAACATCTCAACATTCCACACTGTTTATATCACTGTTTCCTATCTAGATTTAAAAAAAAATTATATAGACCTTTTTATAATTATATGTACTAATCAGCTTTGCTGTTGTAATAACTCCAGTAATTCAAAGGTTTGCAACAAACATTAATTTCTAGGTCATATTATGTGTCAGTGGCTGTGAGTCAGCTTCTGTGGCTCTTTCTCCCACCAGCCTCATTCTGAAAGAGCAGCCCCTATTTGGGGCATGCTAGTTTCTTTTCCTTTTCTTTTCCTTTTAAACATGTTTTAGACAGAGCGTTAACCCTGTTGTCCCAGGCTAGAGTGCTGTGGTATCAGCCTAGCTCACAGCAACCTCAAACTCCTGGGCTCTCCCTGCCTCAGCCTCCTTGACGACTGGGACTACAGGCGCCCACCATGATGCCCGGCTACTTTTTCTATTTTTAGTGAAATGGAGTCTCACTCTTGCTCAGATTGTCTCAAACTCTTAAACTCATGGGATCCTCTCACCTAGCCTCCCAGAGTGCTGATATTACAGGCATGAGCCACCGCACCCACCTGGCCGGGACATGTCAGTTTCAAGGTGGAGGGGAGAGCAGGAGAGCACATGGAATCATGCAGTGTTTTTAAAGGGTCTGTTCCAATCTGGTGTGTGCTCATGCCGAGCAAGTCACACAGCCAAGCCGAAAGTCAGTGGAGTGGGGATGTCTTCCTGTGGAAAGTCAGTTGGCAATAGTGAGAATGTATGATCCTTTTAAAGGAGGAGAGTTAATAATTATGAACAATAATTCAGTCTGCCATATAGTCTGTGTCTGCTGCTTTCACTGAACATTATTTAGTAAGTGTATCAGTTAAGATTTATCATTTTGAAATGCTTTAAACACATTTCCTCCCCATTATGTGTATTTAAAATTTAGATTAATTTGAGGGGAGGTGTTGCCATGAAGTGAAGTGGGAGATCTCGTATAAATTCACGTATTCTTCTATTCATCATTGTAGTACCTACAATCTCCCAAATGGTTTTGAATAATGGTAAATATTAAATACTAGGTATCTGAACTTAGTGGACATGCCTCCACTGTTTCACATTATTTGCGCCTGTTTTATGATTATTTTTGTAGTATAATTTATATTCCACAAAATTTACCATTTTAAAGCATACAATCAAGTGGTTTTTCATGTATCCACAGAGTTGTACAACTGTTATTACTAATTCCAGGATATTTTTGTCCACCCTAGAAGAAATCCTTGTTAAAGCTGTCTCTGTAGCCTCTGACAACCAAAATTTTGCTTCTGTTTCTAAGGAATTACCTATTCTGATATTTCATATAAATGAAACATACAGCATGTGGGCTTTTGCAACTGGCTGCCTTCACTTAGAATAATGTTTTCTTTTTTTTTTTTGAGACAGAGCCTCAAGCTGTCGCCCTGGGTAGAGTGCTGTGGCATCACAGCTCACAGCAACCTCCAATTCCTGGGCTCACGTGATTCTCTTGCTTCTGCCTCCCAAGTAGCTGGGACTACAGGCGCCCACCACAACGCCCGGCCATTTTTTGGTTGCAGCCGTCCTTGTTTGGCGGGCCTGGGCTGGATTTGAACCCGCCAGCTCAGGTGTATGTGGCTGATGCCTTAGCCCATTGAGCCACAGGCGCCGAGCCAGAACTTTCTTTTTCCTTCTTAATTTTACATAGAGATTTTAATGGAAAGGCTGGTATTTACCAATGAATGATAAACATTTGGGTAGTTGTGGACATGAGTATCTTCCACAGTGGTTATGTATACTATCAGTTAATGTAATAAACTCATTGATAAATTTCCTAGTGGGAATCATTCTTGTTTTCCTTGTATTCATTTGACATCATCCTGGTATATTTTTCTTCTTCTTTTTTTTTGAGACAGAGTACAAACCTCGAACTCTTGGGCTTAAGTGATTCTCTTGCCTCAGCCTCCCAAGTAGCTGGGACTACAGGCGCCCGCCACAACGCCCGGCCATTTTTTGTTGCAGTTGTCATTGTTGTTTAGCTGGCCCAGGCCGGTATTGAACCCACCAGCCTCAGTGTATGTGGCTGGCGCTGTAACCACTGTGCTATGGGTGCTGACCCTATTTTTCTTCCTTTTAAAAAATTTTTAGTATATTATTAGCTGTTACTTTATTAATGATACTTACTATGCTTAATTTCCTAATTTCCTTTTTGTCCTAATATTTTGATATCAGATATAGGTAACCTCCATAAAATGATTTGAAAGGTATCTCCATTTTTAAAATGTGTGTCTTAGAATATTTGTAAAGTAGGACTTAATCTTTGAAGATTCATAAAAGCTCACTATAAAGCTGTTGGCTCCTAGCTTACCTTTTAGTGAAAGTTCTCTACAACAGTTTTGTGAATATTTACTTGTTCAGGTTTCCTACCTCTACTTAATTTCTTTTTGGCCACATTTTTTTTTCCTAGAAAGCCATCTAACTCACATAGATCCCCAAACTTACTGACATAGCTATTCATAGCACACTGTTATAATTTATAAACCTACTAAGATTTAAATAGTTCTGGAGCCTTGCCTGTGGCTCATCAAGTAGGGCACTGGCCCTATATACCAAAGGTGGCGGGTTCAAACCTGGCTTCAGCCAAACTGCAAAACAGAAAAATAGCCAGGTGTTGGTGGCTGGCGCATGTAGTCCCAGCTACTCGGGAGGCTGAGGCAAGAGAATCGCCTAAGCCCAGGAGTCGGAGGTTGCTGTGAGCTGTGTGACACCACGGCACTCTACCGAGGGCGATAAAGTGAGACTCTGTCTCTACAAAAAAAAAAAAAAAAAAATTTAAATAGTTCTTACATGTTCTGTTTCTTTTTTCTTCTTTCCTTATTGGTTAGGCTTTCCAAGTTTTAGTTTATCTAACTTGTTTTTTACAAGAATTAAATTTGGGGTTTGTTTATAACTTTTGCTCTTTTCTGTTTTTAATTTATGCTTTAATTTTTTGGGGGGCGGGGAGAGAATAGAGTCTCATTTTGTCACCCTTAATAGAGCTGTGGCGTCACAGCTCACAGCAACCTTCAACTCCTGGGCTTAGGCGCTTCTCTTGTCTCAGCCTCCTGAGTAGCTGGGACTACAGGTTCCTGCCACAGTGCCTGGCTATTTTTTGTTGTAGTTTGGCCGGGGCCAGGTTCGAACCCGCCACCCTCGGTATATGGGGCTGGCGCCCTACCCACTGAGCCACAGGTGCCGCCCTATGCTTTAATTTTTAAATTCCATTTCCACTTTCGTCAGGTGTTTTGTTTGTTTTTAAATGGGAGCGCAAAACAGGTGGGATAATGTTTGTCTTTTCTTTTTTTTTTTTTTTTTTTTTTTTTGAGACAAAGCCTCAAGCTGTCCCCACGGGTAGAGTGCTGTGGCAGCACATCTCACGGCAACCTCTAACTCCTGGGCTCAAGCAAGGCTCCTGCCTCTGTCTCCCAAGTAGCTGGGACTACAGGCGCCCACCACAAGGCCCGGCTGTTTCTTGGTTGCAGCCGTCATTGTTGTTTGGTGGGCCTGGGGACCCCCAGCCGACCTGGGATAATGTTTTTCAAATGCATATTATCTGCTCTTGAGGACTCTGTGCTGCTTTGTTTGTTTCAGATGTTTGAGTCAGTATGATGAGTTAATATAGGCTAGATGAACTTTTTGGTTTTCTTGGGTCTGAGCAATGAGATAATACAGTCTGGGTGTATTTTTATGGTTTTCTTGTGTCTCATGAGGTAATACAGGCCTGCTACTTGCTTGCCAGCAGAACAAGTGAAATTACTGGATCCCCTGTGTTTCTGCTTGACGTCATTAAATTTGTCTTGATCCTTAGACTACCAGTTATCCGTGAGCTGGGAAAGGAGTCAGGAGCAAGACGGGGTCCTGGGCAGTCCAGTTGGGGAAAGTCGGTCCTCGCTTCCGTGTGTCTGGATCCGCTGAAGCCTCGCTTCTTTTCGTTTTAGCTGCCCTCCCCATCTTGGTAGAGCCCAGCATTTGCAGTCTGGCCTGCTCTGGGCTTATTGGACACACCCAAGGTGCCTTCATGTTCCTGTGACCTTCTCCCATCTCTACCCCTCATGGGGAGATAAGGCTGTGCAGACAGACGCCCTCTGCTGGTGGCTCTCACCAGTGCTTGGCATCCTCTTCTTCCCAGCATCCAGACAGACGTCCTTGTGGTTCTCTTTGGCCCCACTGTCAGACCTCCTACGACTCTCATTCCCCCTGACAATTGCACTTTCAAGTTGGGGTGCATTGGAGGGGATTTAGGACATTTTCTACGTCTTAGTTTATCTCAATAACCCAGCTCAGTGATGTGAGTTAAAGAATGCCACTCTGGGAGGCTGTGGATTGCTTGACCTCAGGAGTTCGAGACCAGCCTCAGCAAGAGCAAGCTGTCTCTAAAAAATAGCCTAGGAGTTGTGGCAGGCGCCTGTAGTCCCAACCACTTGGGAGGCTGAGACAAGAGAATAACTTGAGCCCAAGAATTTGAGGTTGCTGTGAGCTACGACATCACCGCACCCTACTGAGGGTAACAACGTGAGACTCTGTCTCAAGAAAAAAATAAAAATAAACTAAAAAAGGATGCCTCTTAGTTCTTTTTTTTTCCAGTTGTGGCTCAGAGATATCCATTGGGAAATCTTTGACAGTGTTGGACCTTTATTTAATTAATTAATTTATTTTTTGCAGTGTTTTGGCCAGGGCCAGGTTTGAACCCACCACCTTCGGTATACAGGGCTGTCGCTCTACTCCTTGAGCCACAGGCACCACCCTACTGTTGGGCCTTTATACTTACCTGTTATATTTACCTGGCAGGAGAGATACCGTGATTACAAGGTGGTTTTCCCAGGGTAAGGCTTATCCATTGTACTCCGGATGCGCCTTACCCCTATGATTCCCCCAAATGGGGGAAACTCAACTGCATACTTTGTGGTATTGGAGGACTGCGTTCACCTGTTCCCCTGGAAAAAACAAATAAGACAAGAAAGTTTTGGCATTTAGAACTAAATTTCCTAGTTTCCAGAATTGATATGGCACCAGTCACTGTTTTTCTTGTTCATTTTTCTTCCCCTAGCTTTTTCATTCTCATTTTCTGGGTAAAGTTAGTATTTGGACGGTGGAAAAAAGGAGAAAACAAAGGCTTGAGTTTATCTGGTGGTCTAGATTTATAATTTTTCAAACAAGTATGTGACATTATATCTTATTAATGTAAACACAATCATTTCCTGGTTATTGAGCCTTTGGGGTTTTTCCAGGTTTCACTCTGTTGTTCCTTGTGGTGTTGTGAATACCTTTGAAGGGAACATTTTCGAGATCGTCCCTTTAAGTTTATTCTCCAAATGGGGCTTACATTTAATTTCACAGCAAAACCAACAACCGAGAGTGTTCTGTTCAGTTTGTACGGGACACGTCTATTCTTCAAGCATCTTCTGTGTACCTGGTAGGAGGGAGGTAAATCGTGGCGGGTGAGGTGCAGTCTGTACATTCAGAGAGTCATAGTCCTCCCCTTCACCCGAGAGAAGCCTCGAGACGCTTTGTCAGTCTCTCCTGAAACTAGATCATCCTGTTGCCCTCATTTCGCTAACAGTATCAAAAAGAGAAATCAGATTATTTTAGCATGACTTATTTTTATTACATTTACATTGGTTCCTAATGCATACCACTCTTTATTCATAAACCATATGTTTCATGTAATAATAGAATTTTTACCAGTGATTTATGTAATTTAATATTGTCTTGTGGCTGGCTGACCACAGTAGTGGATCTTAAAATTTAAATCTTTGAACCAGAAAGTTTTCTAAATCAATCCAGCTCTGTATCTCTCTTCCTAGGGTAGAAAAAAGGAGGAAGAAATGCTCTTGTAATGGAAACCTACATGGTAAGAGCTGTAGCATGTAGGTTTTGTAGCAATGGGTGTTTTCATTTATTTATCAACAGTGTAGGCCAGATCACACCTATAATCCTAGCACTCTGGGAGGCCGAGGCGGGTGGATTGGCTGAGCTCACAGGTTCGAGACCAGCCTGAGCCACAGAGCAAGACCTCATCTCTTAAAACTAGCCAGACGTTGTGGTGGGCACCTGTAGTCCTAGCTACTTGGGAGGCTGAGGCAAGAGAATCGCTTCAGCCCAAGAGTTTGAGGCTGCTGTGAGCTATGATGCCACAGCACTCTACCAAGGGGCGACAAAGTGAGACTCTGTCTGAAAAAACAAAAAACAGTGTAGTTGTAACTCTTCACAAGGGCTATTCTAAATATCTATTGATGTGATAAAATTATTAAAAAGATAATGTATTTGAGGCATTAAAACTCTCAATGCAATTTTTATTTTTAGTAGCATTTATTACATGCCTACTGCAAACCCAGCTTCATGGTTTATAAGGGGATTCAAGAATACTTACAAATACTTACAGACAAGTGTGTGTCTGTGTATGAATAGTGATATAGCATCTACATCTACCATGTTCCAGGCACTATTCCTGTTGCTTCCATATATTAATTAGTTCAATTCTATTATACCTGTTTTACAGATGTGGACACTGGGACATAGAAAGATTAAAAATGCTTGCTTAAGTCACACTGTTCGTCAGTAGTGCAACTGGGATTCTCAGCTGGGCAGTGTGGTGCACGTTAGTCTCAGCTGCATTGTCGTTCCATACACTTTTTAAGTTTGGTTCCAATGGCAAGGGATTGAATTGGGTCGTTCCTAAGATATATTCATTCATTCATCAAATACTTACTGAGTACCTACTGCCTGCCAGAGGTAGTATGCTGTCTGCTCTTCTGAAATTTGTAGACTAGTAGGGAGTCAGACAGACAATAAGTAGATTTTACATTGTCAAATAGTAATAAATCTCATAAAGAGAAAAAGCCAGAGAAGGGGCTAGAGGGTGATGGGTACAGGGATATTTTTCGATTTTATGGGCTGAGGAGGCCTCTCTGAGTAGGTATTATTTGTGCGGAAACCTGTTTGAAGAGAGGAGCCAGCCCCAGGGGGATCTGGACGGAGAGGAGTGTTCCAGGGATAGGGAGCAGCAGGTCCAAAGGCCCCGAGGTCACAGTGAGCCTGCACAGCCACGGGCTGGAAGGAAGGCCGGAATCCAGGGCTGGATGAACCGAGGGAGTGTTGGCCACCAGGTTGGAGAGCAGGGTCAGGACCAGGTCATGTCCTTGCAGGTTATGGGAAGGAGATAGGATTTTTTTTCTGAATGCCAGGGATGTCTTTGAAAGTTCCAAGTAAGGGAGTGACATGTTTTGATTTACATTTTTAAAATAGCACTATGTGGCTGCAGTATGGAGAACTGACCATAGGGTGGCAAAAGTCAAACAGGAGGCTTTTATGTTGAGCCAAGTGTTCTGTAATTTACGATGGCATCAAGGCGCTGCCAACCGTACCCACCTGCCCTAGACCTTTGATCTCTGTGTGGCAAACTCCACTGCCGGAGGACGCAAGGGAGTGGGGAAGCCTGGGCCCTGCAGTTCACCTAACCTTCTGCTCATTCCTCCTGAGGTTTTGTGTTTTCAAAAGGGATTCAGCGTGGAAAGAAACCCTGACCTAGGAATCAGGAACCGGGGTTCAGTCTTTGGTACAGAAAATACTAGCATCCATACAGTTATGCAAGCCACTGAACCTTTTCGAGTCTGCTTTCTCACAGGTAGAGACAAAGTCCGTCTGTCCCATCACCTCACAGGGCTGTTACCGTGTACACTGAAATAAGATTGTGAAGCACTGTGTACAGAGCGGTGCCATGGCGATCTGAGGTGGCAGTGTCACTGTTTAAGAGATGATAGACATTGGTAGTCTGTTAGCTGTTACAGTGTGCTCATGTAATATTCAAGGGAGCACCCTGGAATGGAGAGGTACAGGTGTTTCCCATGGTTGTGTCATCCTAGGAGGAAAAAATCTGGAATATATGACAAGATCCGATTGACTGACTCTCCTTTTCCCCACCACAGACAACTCATTAGAGAACTGTTTAACTCCACGCTGGCTGGCCAGGATATTTCAGACCTTTATGTGGGCCATTCCTGGAAGGTTACTGGCTGAAGTCCCCAGAGCTAAGGTTAGGGGAATTGGCTGCTAGAGCTGGGGAGAGGCAGACCGGTGATCACACGTCTTCAGCAGACGCGCGCGCGAACAGGCACAGTTACAGTTGTTGGGGGCTAAGTTAGATGTGTAAATAAACGATTAAAACTGTGAAAATTGCTGCAGTGGAGGTGCGTTTAACATTTTGAGAAGGGAATGACTAATTCTGCCACAGAGGCCGTCAAGAAAGGCAGGAGAGGAGAGAGGATGTGAGCAGATTCCTATGAGATAATTGAAGATGTCTATGTTAAAAAAAAAAAGTGAGGGGCTTTTCAAGCACAGATGTGGGGTGTGAAACAGCATGGCAGGTCCTAAAAATGAGATGGTGAGAGAGAGGCTGCTAAGATTGGTCTAGGCCAGATTGTGGAAAACCTATCTGGGCTATCCTGGCTTATCTGACCTAAGATTTTGAATTCTTTCTTTTGTGCAGTGTTTGGCCACTGACAGAGATATTAGGGGGCCTAGTGCAGTAGTGATGATAAAGTGGAAAGGTTGGACCCCTGCAATGCCTAGTATTGTGTCTTTCCTGAGGTCAGTGTTTACGTATTTACTGAAATGACTAAGACAAGATGGTTATCTTAGAGTCCAGAGAAAATGATGTCCCTTCCCAGATCCCCAGACATTGGGGTGAGGGTGGTGCATGCCCCATGGTCCCAGGACAGAGAGAACCGTCGGATGAGCGAAGCTGCCTTAGTCGAGCTTTGCAGTCCGGGTCACACCAAGAGCAGCTGCTGAGGGTGTGATGCCCCGGCTGGCAAACTCCTAGACCTGCCTTGTGGTCAGAAGCACAGCTGAGAAGTGTGTGGGTGGGGGGTGTTTCCATTCCCATGAGTACTTTCTGTGAAAATAGTGCCTTTTCAGTAATCTTTGATACTGTACAAATATGTGATTAGATGATGTGAGGTCAGTGCAGATGGGAGGCAGAGGAAGGTGCCTTTTCTGGTACTTTCCGTGGCCCGCTGGGCTGGTGGCATTGCCCTTAACCCCAGGCCGTGGCTCCCTTTTCATTGTGCCTTCCCTCTTCCCACAGGCCCTATGTGACCTCTGTGTTGACCTCTGGTTTCCCCAGTGTTCTCTTGTCTGGGGGCGGGGCCATACCCAACCTGCAGAGCTCCAGGTAGAGGGATACGGGGAAGGCGCCAGCCTGTGATCTGGTGGCAAACAGGTCCGCCAGGCCCTTTCCCTAAGGGCTTGTCTCTTACCATATTCCTTAGTCTTTGTCTCCCAGTGGTTCCAAGGTGACATTCAGAAGCGTTGATGTCTACTGCTAGGCAGGGCTCTGTTCTGTTATCTTGGTTTCTTAAAACCAAGAAATGTAACAATAAGACCAGGCCCTTTCAGTTTCACAACCTTTCTTGGATATTGTAGGGACATAATTTATTTAGATGACTTTGTACTAAAGCTAAAGAGGTCTGTAATTTTTCTGTTTTTTTTTTTTTTTTTTAACTCTTCAATGTCAGCAATGTTATTTTTCAATTTTTTCTTCTTTTTCTTTCCTGGCATTTGTTCCCATGACCACCACTCCCCCTTAAAACTCTTTTTTTTCTGTAGAGACAGAGTCTCACTTTATCACCCTCGGTGGAGTGCCGTGGCATCATAGCTCACAGCAACCTTCAACTCCTGGGCTTAGGCGATTCTCTTGCCTCAGCCTCCCGAGTAGCTGAGACTACAGGCGCCCGCCACAATGCCCGGCTATTTTTCTGTTTTTGCAGTTCGACCGAGGCCAGGTTTGAACCCGTCACCTTCAATATATGGGGCCGGCACACTACTCGATGAGCCACAGGTGCCGCCCTTAAACTCTTTTTATTAGGGAAAATTTTAAGCATATACAACAGAGAATTATAACGCTTCCAAGTACCAGCTTTAACAGTTATCAATTCTTGAACATCTTGTGTTGTTTATAGCCCCGCCAAACCATTCTTAAATTAATTTGAAGCATATACCAGACATGTTATTGTTTCATCTGTAAGTATTTTAGTATTCATTTCTAAAAAATGAAATACTTTGGAAAATCATAATATTTTCATTATCACTCTTAATGATTCCTTAATGTCATCAATATTTAAATTTTCCTGAATATCTCAAAAATATTCAAATTTTCCTGAATATCTTAATAATTGTTTTGATGCAATTTGTTGATCTTGCTTTTTTTTTTTCAGACAGCGTCTCACTTTGTTGACCTGGGTAGAGTGCAGTAGCATCATAGCTCACAGCAACCTCAAACTACTGGACTCGAGCAGGCCTCTTGCCTCAACCTCCCAAGTAGCTGGGGCTATAGGTGCCCATCACAGTACTTGGCTAGTTTTTCTATTTATGCTCAGGCTGCTTTTGAACTCTTGAGCTCAAGCAATCAACCCACCTTAGCCTCTCAGAGTGTTGGGATTATAGGCCTGTGTCACCAAGCCTGGCCGATCTCTTAAGTTTCTTTGCTCTCTGTTTTTTTTCTCCTTGCAATTTATTTATTGGATAAGCTGGGTCTTTGGTTCTTTGTAGTTTCACATAGTGTGGATTTTGCTGATTGTATCCTTATAGTATCATTTAATGTGTTCCTCACTTCTCTATATTTTCTGTAAATTGGTGTTGTGTCTAAAGGCAAGTTCAGAATTCGTATTTGATTTTCTTGGCAAGCTTACTTCAAAGGTGGCAGTGTGAGCTTCTTTTAGGAAGCACATCACATTTAGTTATCTCGTTGTGATGGTTGACTGAGTTTTTATGTGTTAAGTATTTAAGAAGGGTCAGTCTCCTTTATATTAGCCTGGGTCCAGGCATGGTATGGTCTTGAGAAAATGGGAAAGACAGAGTTTACGGTGTGCTCAGAGTTCCTCCTCTGTTGAGTTCCGACAGTGGTGGGGCTGTTATGTTCTCAGTCCTGGGCTGTTTGCTTGTGCTGTTTCCTCCAGCACTTCCTGAAAGATGAATCGGCAAGGATTTAATCCCGAGCACTGCCATAGTTTGTTTCTCTTGGTCATGAAAGACCTCGTCACTCTAGACACTGACTAGGGAGATCTTGGGATTTCTTTTGAAAATGATCTTTGTTATTTTTAGAGGTGTTTCTTACTTTGGCTAAACCAGCTGCTTCTGCTAATATTCTCCAAAATCTCATTTAATTTGTAAATTAACTCTTTTCTTCCAGGATCTTATTTTGCCCAATGGTGGAACTCCAGCAGGCACTTCGAGCCCAGCTTCTTCATCTTCTCTCCTCAACAGACTCCAACTTGATGATGACATCGATGGTGAGACTCGAGATCTCTTTGTCACAGTTGATGATCCCAAGAAGCATGTGTGTACGATGGAGACCTACATCACGTATAGGATCACCACCAAAGTAGGTCCCTTTGCTGTACAATTCCCATGCAGAATAGCTTTGAAATTGGAGTCCTACTCCATGACTTCTGCCTTTACTCTCTCCCTCCCTTTGTTCACCTTTATTATGGGTGTGAACTTTTTGAGAGAGTGTGTGTATTCAGATTAAAAGGATTATATCTGTATAGATAACAGTGGTTTTCTTTTAATCTTAAAATGAGGGAGAAATTATGACTAAGATCTTTCACATAAGCACTTAATCTCTATACTTGTACTTATTTTCTGTCATGATATTATCTAACATGTTAACATTGTATTACTATTGAAATTTATGAATCATTTTATCAACCTAAATCACTGTGATGGGACCATGAATATAATTTGGCCTACTTGGGGTTGGAAGAATAAGAGGAAGACGGGAGTTAATGCTTACTGATTTTCTGCTGAGTGCCACGCAGGTAGTGGGCAGAGTGTGAAGCTTTTGATTTAGAGAAATTTTGATACAGCAATCTTAAAAGTTATATCTTCAGTTACAGTTTTGCAGATGAGGAAAATCAAGGCAGAGAGCTTTAGGTAAACCTATTCAAGGTCACAAAGTTGATAAGTAGGATTCTAACTTGACTGATGGGGCCATACAGCCCAAATTAAAAAATAAAGAAGGCTGGGTACAGTGACTCAAGCCTGTAATCCTAGCACTCTGGGAAGCTGAGGAGGGCAGATTGCTTGAGGTCAGGAGTTCAAGACCAGCCTGGGCAAAGTGAGACCCTGTCTTTACTAAAATTAGAAAAATTAGGTGGGCACAACAGGTGCCTGTAGTCCCAGCTACTCAGGAGGCTGAGGTAGGAGGATCGCTTGAGCCTAGGAGTTTGAGGTTGCTGTGAGCTAAGCTGAAGCCATGCACTCTTGGCTGGGCTTGACAGAGCAAGACACTGTTTTTTTAAAAAAAAAAATCAAAGAAAAATAAATCCTTTGGAAAGAAATGCAAAGAACAGGCACTGTGTCTGTAGCAGAGTGGTTACAGTGCCGGCCATATGCACCAAAGGTGGTGGGTTCGAACCTGGCCTGGGCCAGCTAAACAACAGTGACAACTGCAACAAAAAATAGCCAGGTGTTGTGGCGGGCACCTGTAGTCCCAGCTACTTGGGAGGGTGAGAAAAGAGAATTGCTTAAGTCCAGGAGTTTGAGGTTGCTGTGAGCTGTGATGCAATGGCACTCTACTGAGGGTGACATAGTGAGACTCTGTCTCAAAAAAAAAAAAAAAAAGAAAAAGAAAAAGAAAGCAATGCAAAGGATAAAATACTCTCATGTTTTGTTTCTTCATTTTTTTTTTTTTGTATGAAAGGTCTTTATTAGCGGGGGATGCTGCAGAGCAGCATTAAGGAGGAGGGGAGAGAGAGAAAGGGAAAGGGAGGAAGAGAGGTAGATAGATATGGGGGAGAGAGGGACAGAGAGAGAAAAGAGAGCTGTTTATTCTTTTTTATTAGATGAAAATATTATATTTTAAAAATCATACAAGGCCAGGTGCGGTGGCTTAGGCCTGTAACCCTAGCACTCTGGGAGGCTGAGATAGATGAATTGCTTGAGATTATGAGTTCGAGACCAGCCTGAGCAAGAGTGAGACCCCCGTCTCTACTAAAAATAGAAAAATCAGCCAGATGTTGTGGCGGTGTCTGTAGTCCCAGCTACTAGGGAGGCTGAGGCAAGAGGATCACTTGAGCTCAAGAGTGTGAGGTTGCTGTGAGCAGGGCTGATGGCTCAGCACTGTACTCAGGGTTACAGAGTGAACCTCTGTGTTACAAAAAGAAGTCATACAAGTAATATCAATACACTATCGTAAAAAATAAAAGAAACGATACTAAAAACAAACTATGGAGTAGAAAGCAGGAGTCTTGCTTAGCCCTCTCATTCATGTTGTTGTCTTGTTAAAATTTGATACATGTCCTCATAGTCCTTTTTTTCGAATTTACATTCACTCCCATATAGTTAGAATTTATATAATTTAGATTTCAATGGTAATATTGCTTTCTAACTTTCATTTTACAGTATTTATGAAGACCTTTCTCTGTTCACATGGTTATATCTAGTTTATCTTTCAATCTCCACATAATTATTTATGAAATGATTATGCAATATTTTTTCCTCTAAGGATATTTTTTTTTTTTTGAGACAGAGCCTCAAGCTGTCACCCTAGGTAGAGTGCTGTGGCATCACAGCTCACAGCAACCTCCAATTCCTGGGCTCAAGCGAGTCTCCCGCCTCCGCCTCCCAGGTAGCTGGGACTACAAGCGCCCGCCACAACGCCTGGAAATTCTTTGGTTGCAGCCGTCATTGTTGTTTGGCGGGCCGGGGCTGGATTCGAACCCGCCAGCTCAGGTGTAGGTGGCTGGCACCTTAGCCCGTTGAGCCACAGGTGCCGAGCCATCTTCTAAGGATATTTAAGCCTCGCCCAAGTTTTTGATACTACTAACCTGTCCTCTTCTGTCTCTGGTTCCCATTTGAAGATTTGTCCGTGCGCACGCCGTGCACACAGTCCTCCCCATTACTGCCGCCACTGGGCTCCTGCTGGTTCTCAGACACCGGGCTAGGTGATTAGATGTATATTACTTCCTCAGAGGTCCTAGGTTAAAGTACATATTTCCAGCAATTATTTCCTTTTATTTATTTTTTCCTAGGGTGAACATATTTTTTTACCCTGAAGTCAGTGAAATGCAAAACCTGTTTTTCTTGAACTGGTGCTGTAAGCAGCCAATGACAAGGTCACTGCCTTGCTGGCACAGCAGTGGTGACTGCACTGACATTTTCCCCACTGCAGCTTGATTCCTCTGGCCCTCAAATGCAAATACTGCAGGATTCTGTTAACTGATTCACAGGCCAGTGCTCACGCACAATTTACAGGTCTTTCCTACCC